>JAWQEG010005393.1:0-59504 GCA_033782935.1 Petrolisthes cinctipes | reverse complement strand
GTCGACTTGTAAATTTATATGTTGTCGACCTGTGAATTTATATGTCGTCGACTTGTAAATTTATATGTTGTCGACCTGTAAATTTATACGTTGTCGACCTGTGAATTTATATGTTGTCGACCTGTAAATTTATACGTTGTCGACCTGTAAATTTATACGTTGTCGACCTGTAAATTTATACGTTGTCGACAAGTAAATTTATACGTTGTCGACCTGTAAATTTATACGTTGTCGACCTGTAAATTTATACGTTGTCGACAAGTAAATTTATACGTTGTCGACCTGTAAATTTATACGTTGTCGACCTGTAAATTTATACGTTGTCGACAAGTAAATTTATACGTTGTCGACCTGTAAATTTATACGTTGTCGACAAGTAAATTTATACGTTGTCGACAAGTAAATTTATACGTTGTCGACCTGTAAATTTATACGTTGTCGACCTGTAAATTTATACGTTGTCGACAAGTAAATTTATACGTTGTCGACCTGTAAATTTATATGTTGTCGACCTGTAAATTAATACGTTGTCGATTTGTAAATTTATATGGTGTCGACAAGTAAATTATACGTTGTCGACCTGTAAATTTATACGTTGTTGACCCAGCCGTGACTAAACTACCATTATTACACCCGTACCGTACACAGCCTGTCTTCTGGTACTGTACAATTGCCACCACTTATAACTGGTACAGGAGAAGGGGAATGACAACTCTGACTGTACCAGATATAAAAATTGCTCGTAACTTTACATCAACATCAATATTCCATTTGTACCCCATTTTTTCTCTCATCATAAATTATTGACTGACTGACTGACTCGTGGAGGTTATTAATTATTTCTCGTCTTGTGTTGGGTCATTTGTCAGGCTTCTTATTTACTGCTTAGTGATCTTTATACCTGAGTCACACACACACACACACACATACCAGCATGAATGATACACACACATATATATTAGCATGAATGATACACACACACACACACAGCATGAATGACACACACACACACACACACGCATACATATACCAGCATGAATGACACACACACACACACACACACACACACACACACACACACACACACGCCACTTTGTTCCTGTCACTGTTAACATCTTGTATTTATCCAATGACGTGTTAAACCTCGCCTCGCCTCGCCAGTCACGCTATGTACCTTGTCACAGGAGAGAGACACAGACAACCTCATTCTCTTTCATTGAATTAAGCTGTCATGTCGTTGTCTCACCTTTGTTTTTATGGATGTCATGACACTTCACTTCACTTCACTTCATCCTCTATAATTATGTGGTTTGGTATCGATTTCTCCGACACGTTGTATGTGGTAATGTATTTTTTAATGAATTTTATGTTTGGCTTTCTATATTATTATTATTATTATTATTGTTATTATTATTATTGTTGTTGTTGTTGTTGTTGTTATTATTATTATTATTATTATTATTGTTATTATTGTTGTTATTGTTGTTATTATTATTATTATTATTTTTATTATTGTTATTATTATTTTCATTATTATTATTATTTTTATTATTATTATTATTATTATCATTATTATTATTATAAATTTTGGATCGTATTCTCTTTGAAGATTGAATGCTATTGATCCCTTCAAACATTACAACAAAATAAATATTATGAAATCATATTTATAAACAAAAATATTGCAATATGAAGAAACAGCATGCAGCTTCTCATTTGATTTTTTTTTTTTTTTTTTCTATTAAGAACGAATGGCTTGATATAATTTTGTGTTGCTGGTTTTACAGAGATTATGTTTATTATTATGCCTTAAGTATATTTACGTTGTGTTTATGTAAGAGATTATGTTTATTATTTCTTATATATATTATGTTTCTTTACGTTATTTTTTATGTTTTAAGTTCACGTGGCAGACCAAAACATCTGTTGCCGGTTGCTGTATTAAAAAGAGCCAATAAACCGTCTTGCGCAAATGTACTGTCTTGTCACGCCTCGTACGTTCTTGTCACACTCCATACGTTCTTGTCACACCGCATACGTTCTTGTCACACCTCTTACGTTTTTGTCACACCTCGTTTACGTTCTTGTAACACCTCGTACGTTCTTGTAACACCTCGTACGTTCTTGTCACACCTTGTACGTTCTTTTCACACCTCTTACGTTCTTGTCACACCCCATACGTTCTTGTCACACCTTGTACGTTCTTGTCACACCTTGTACGTTCTTGTCACACCTCTTACGTTCTTGTCACACCACATACGTTCTTGTCACACCTGTTACGTTTTTGTCACACCTCTTACGTTTTTGTCACACCTTGTACGTTTTTGTCACACCCCGTACGTTCTTGTCACACCTCGTACGTTCTTGTCACACCTCGTACGTTCTTGTCACACCCGTACGTTTTTGTCACACCCGTACGTTCTTGTCACACCTCGTACGTTCTTGTCACACCTCTTACGTTTTTGTCACACCTCGTTTACGTTCTTGTAACACCTCGTACGTTCTTGTCACAACCCATACGTTCTTGTCACACCTCTTACGTTCTTGTCACACCCCATACGTTCTTGTCACACCCCTCACGTTCTCTCTCTGACACTGTTACTAATATTTGCAGGACTCACTGGATGAAGAACAGCTTGGAGGTAACAGTAACAGTAACAGTAACAGTACAATGACTGTGATGCATGTAGGTTGGGGGACGGTGGTTGAAGGAAGAGCCATCAGAAATTTTCCCCTCATGAACCTTGCACGAAACACACACAGTACATACATATACACACACACAGACACACACACACACACACAGACACACACACACACACACACTCTCTCTGTCTGTCTGTCTGTCTGTCTGTCTGTCTGTCTGTCTGTCTCTCTCTCTCTCTCTCTCTCTCTCTCTCTCTCTCTCTCTCTCTCTCTCTCTCTCTCTCTCTCTCTCTCTCTCTCTTTCTCTCTCCTAAGACTGCACATTCATTCTCCTTAAGGACCCTGTGAGTGATGTAGTCAGAAAATTGGAGGTAAATGAGTCCTACAAATATTGCCACGAAACACTCACACACACCTATAAATGGAAGTAGAAGCTTGTGGTTTCGTGGTATAGTCAGTAGGAATCAGCTAGAGGCCTCCAATTCTCATACACATATCATCACAAGGTCCTTAATTAATAAAACCCGATTGATTTGTCAGACGTTTGTGCCTCCTTGAATCTCGTCTTGTTGTTGTGGATTGTATTGACTTTTCCCTCCTCCAGCCAAGGTGTTATTTATTTATTTATTTATTTATTATTATATCGTAGTGGCAGTGGAAGTAAACCAACCCACCAACCCAACCTTTTACATGCCCTATATACTGTACCATCCCACCCACGTGTTTCTCCATGCTCTTCCACAACATTGATAATTTCCTGTTGATTTTTTTTCCTTGTGTTATTTTCATATTCAGTATTTCCTTGCCCTATTTTCACATTCAGTATTTCCTTGCCCTATTTCCACAGTCAGTATTTCCTTGCATTATTTCCTGGCACTATTTTCACATTCAGTATTTCCCTGCACTATAATTATCCACATCAGTATTTCCCTGCACTATTTTTACATTCAGTATTTCCTTGCATTATTTCCACACTCATTATATCCCTGCATTATTCCCACAGTCAGAAATTCCTTGCACTACTTCCACAGTCAGAAATTCCTTGCATTATTTCCAGAGACAGTGTATTACCCTGCATTTAAGATAGAGGTGTGTGTGTACAACAGAGTGACCAACGGATGAGATCACTGCCTCTCCTCATTTCACAGGAGTAATTTCATCCGTCTATATTTTCCTTCCCATCCTGCCTGCTTCAGTCGTTGTGATGAATTATTCCCACCAAACATAAACATTCCCTAAATACGAGTATATCAGCATTTCAGCATTAATTTGAGTCTTTCATTTGCCAGGAGTAAATTTTATTGCTCTGTCATCATTAGCAATTTCATTTATTAATTTATATTCTTATGCATATTATTCTTAGGTAAATAACATGTTGTACTGCACAAATTTTCTACACAAGTTTTCTTAAATAGTAAACTAGAATGAGTCGATTAATTATAAAGATATTTAATTCCTATCAGTATCATTTATCTCCCTTATGTATGAACAGATGGTCCGTCACACTAACCACTGCTTATTTTGCAGCTCTACAGAAGGCGTTTGACTCGTTCGACACTGACGGGAAGGGCTACATCACCCCAGAGACTGTGGGCGTCATTCTCAGGATGATGGGCGTCAAGATCTCTGAGAAGAACCTTCAGGAGGTTATCGCCGAGACTGACGAGGACGGTGAGTTCACGATGAGTTCAGAGATGGTTAATTAAGAGACCAAGTGTTCTAGTCAGAAAGTTGGATGTTAGTGAGTCCTTCAAACATTACCACGAAACACCGCCCATACTGAAGGAGCCTGTTTTGTGGTATAGTTAGGAGGAATTAGAAGCCGACCAGTTTTATACACGATCATAGGGTCCTTAGTTAGGTTTGGAATACGAATTATGTCCTTATTTTTCAGGCAGTATTTTCATTACAATATCATTATGTAGATTTTATCCTCATGTGGGTTAAGGCTTGGCATCATGAAATTTTTTCTTTACAGGCTCCGGTGAGCTCGAGTTTGAGGAGTTTGTTGAATTGGCCGCCAAGTTCCTTATTGAGGAGGACGAGGAGGCACTCAAGGAGGAACTTAGGGAGGCCTTCCGTATCTACGACAAAGAAGGCAAGTTGTCCATATTTTGTATGTAACATTATGACTGTACAGCCACAATCAAATAACCACCAATACTTTCCTTCCATCATGCAAATCAATCAGTATCATATCAAAATATTTTCATACGACACCTTATGTCAACTCAACCACCTCAATTATTGTTATTATGAAGTGCTCCAAATTCATACATGTGTTGCTCTTTAATACCAAGATATTTACTACGATGGAAGGAAAGTGTCGGTGGATATTTGATTGTGGCTGTACCTTACCAGTCTTATAGCTTGTGGGAATATATATCTGTGTACTGGGATCTCCTTTTCCTGAGCCAGAAGAGAATACTGCCTTGAAGCCATGAGTTGAGAGTTTAGGGAGTGGAGGAATATAGAAGGGAAATATTAGGAACAGTAATTGTGTAACCCGAGAATACAAACAAGTGTGCGAGAGACACGAGTAGATTCCTTTCCCTATCTGCAGGCAACGGGTACATCACCACGAACACCCTGAAGGAGATCCTGAGGGAACTGGACAACAGGCTGACGGAGGAGGACCTGGAGGGTATCATTGAAGAGGTGGACGAGGACGGCTCCGGTACCCTGGACTTTGATGGTGAGTGAGTGAGTGAGTGAGGGTTGCCAAGACAGTACAGTACAGCTCCATAATATTATATTAATATCCGCTGATGCTGGATACTATATATATAAATGTGAAGACAGCATTGAGTTGTATGTTATGACCTGTGAACACACACACACACACACACATGTGCATCTTAAGAATAGTATGTTATAAAAATTAAACACCAATTTTTGCTAAGTTATAATTATTGGTTTCAAGGTATTCTTTAAATACAATTAGCATCATATTGTTAAATGAATATACAGTAAAGGAAGATTATAGCTAGACTATTCGAACTGGCGTGAGATTGTATGAATAGTCGGGGTCAAAAATAACCATCCATAGTCCCCGACGGTCCACTATGGTACTACTACTATGCATACAACAAGCTGCACTACGACATCTCTCCTTGTATTCATATTCTATGGTGTTACATTTGCCCATTTTGTTGCAGAGTTCATGGATATGATGTCCGGGTAGAGGGCGAGGAGTCCGATCAGGCATGACACCGGAACCACCACCATCACCTTCCCAGACCCTCATCACAACACACACACACACACCGCAAAAACTAAATTATATCATTCTCAGCACAACGGGATGATGGTAAAATTGGATGTGGTCATCGTGTCATTATAATCAGACAACCCTTGATGTAATGAAGTCAGTCCCGGTACTACTTGAAGACGCCAGATATAGATGAAGTGAGCACCATATGAAGAAGTTAAGAAGAGAGGAAGTCAGAACAAAATGAAGAGTTATTGGACCAGGTACAGCCACAATCAAATAACCACCAACACTTTCCTTCCATCGTGCAAATAAATCAGTCTCAAATCAAAATATAATTATACAACAACACCTTACGTCAACTCAACTCCTTCATTTATTATTATGAGGTGCTGCAAAATCATACACGTGTTGTTCTTTATTACCAAGCTAATTACTACGATGGAAGGAAAGTGTCGGTGGATATTTGATTGTGGCTGTACATGCAGATGAGGCTAGCACTAAACTCAAAGTATGTTATAACCACCAGCTGTAGGCTATATACTGAATAATTATATGGTGGAAGCGGAGGCCCACAGAGTTTTTATCCATTTCTTCTTCCACATCTTCACTCATACCTCGATCCCCAATCCACACTTGTTCCTTCCAAGACTTCCCTCATTCACATCTTCATCACCAACATCTTCTCCATCTTGCCCTGCTCCATCCATGAACTATGAGACTCTAATAAAGAATGAGTCAGCAAGCAAGGAGTTTATATTATTTACATAGTTCAGACAGGGATTAATAAAAAAATGTGTCTGACAATGAAAAGAAATAATACATAAACTAACTGTCCGAGGTAGGAGTGTTTCCTGTACTTTCCATCAGTAGCCTAATTAAAGACAGAAAGGCAAATGAACTCCAGCAGGAAAATATCAGAATTATTACAGTATTTCATTTCCCGGTTTCTGTGTCCAAGATTATACGGTATTACTAGGTGCTAGGGTATAGATTATAGGGTATAGGGTATATATTCGTTCACACAAGTACAGTATGTCATCTCTGTATTCCCTAGTCAAGGTAAAAAAAAAAAAAATATGTGAATTCCTTAAAAGGTGGGGAGTTAATAACCTCATGAAATAAGTACAGTTAAGCAATGATACCATCAATATATTCAACCTTATTGTTGTCCAAATAATAATAAATCGAGCATCATGTTTTATGGAGGAAGCAAAAAAATGAAAGCCACAAGAGTAAATTTTTACCCTATTATATTTATTTGTTACCTGATGACATTGTGTTTGATCTTGCCTGGGAGTGAAGTGGAGCAACGGTGGACTGGATACGATGATGGTAATGCTTGAAGACCGAACATTAGTTATAATAATAATAATAAGTAGAAAAGGTGGGGGAAAGAAGGTTGGAGATAGAGAAAGAGTAAGCAAGAGCAAGTGAGTTTTATTGGGAGAGGAAAAAAAAAAAAAAAAAAACAGCCGAAACTTAATTAAGGAGATGGTATACTTTTGGTACATTGTAGTGTCTTCATTCCTCAAAAGTATGCCAGGAAACGAGACCAATTGAACAAAAATAATGGTGTTCTGTTGCCTGGAATAGTTTGGAGGAATCAGTTGCTCCAGATTTACCACCACTGTACCATCCCTTTAACTAGGCATGCGTGGGTAGGTTGTTGGAAAAGGAAGTTGATAGTGGAAAGGAAAACAAAACCATTTACTGCATATAAGAATGGGAAAGGTCTTGCATGGATATGGCTGGGGCGAGGGGTCAGAAAGAATGAGGATCGAGAATGTAGATGTGTAAGGATGGGACAGGCAAAGTTCAATATTATCACTTGGGAGAAAAATGAAACACATGATAGAAAGACCAATTTGGTAGTACTGTAATTCACAAATTTTTTAGAATGTACAGCTAATACAAAACACAGACAGGTATATCAAAGTAGCCTACACCAGCAGAACCTTACTCCACCACTGTCGACTACTCTCAATTACATTTTTAAATTATTGTACAATGATAAGTCATATAGCAAATTTAGTACTTGAATAATTAGTTTGTACAGCTATATTAGTTTTACTGTGTGTTTGTAGTATTGCTAGAGAACCAATTTTTACTATTTGTTTACATTATAGAAAGCCAGCCTGATGTTCAAATCAAATGTTTACAGCTAAAATATCATAATTATGTAAGGAGAAATAACGGAAATCATTATCGCACTTACAGTATTTCATGTGTATTGCCATATATTTAGATTATGATCAGTATCGGTAGCTTCATATGGATGTTATCGGAGAAATAAAAGAAAATAATAATAAATTCATTTTGACCGGGTGAGCTTTTCATAATGGTTTACCACTTCCCATTCCAGTGTTGCCAGACGCAGGGAAATTTCTTTGTTTTAGGGAATATTGAAGTCCATGCAGGAAAATTATATAAAGATTGTTCAAAAGTAAACAGGGAAATTTCTGCCAGGCGAAATAAAAAAAAAATAATAAACCGTCAATGTTCAAGAGTAAACAGAGAATTATTGAGGCAAAAAGGGAAAATCTGATGTTGTAGTTGGGGGAAATTTCGTGAAGCAGACCTGGCAACACTGCTTCCCATAATCATAATAGATGCATGGCGTGTCAGTGAGGAGCTGCTGCAATATTCACGATTATTTATGACAATATTCGTATTATGCGAACTATTATTATTTATTTGGGGGAAGGAATATGACTGTGGTTGTAACATTAAGCAGAATATAAGAGGTAAGTGTGAAGGACATAATTATAGTGTAATAATATAGAGTAAAATGTTATATAGTGCAATGAAATGTAAAAAATTAGTAATAATAATCAGTATAATAACCGTATAATATATAGTGCAACTCTTGTAAGGCCGATGATACACCTTGTGATTAGGCTATTTGAAGTTCATTTGAAATATCTATGTCAAAAGTACACCATATTTCATATTATACGCTAATATATAAATTTTGCACGATTCTCCTTGGTCCCAGTATTTTGCCCAGGTCATTTCCTTTAGTTTACCACGGTTATTTCCCGGTAGTTTGCCCAGGTTAGGTCCCGGTAGTCTGCCCAGGTTAGGTTAGGTAAGGTCAGGCTAATTTCAAAATGCCCCATCTTGGAAATGGTGGATTTGCGGAGGAAATGCCATAGAAGAAAATAGTCTTAGAATGGTCTTAAATAAGTGAGTAATGAAGGTAGAAAAACCGTACGCGATAACGGTAATTCTTTCAATATTTACCCTATATCCTTTCCTATTCTAATTATATACCGTATTATTGTGTAGTACTGTATTATTCTATAGTACCGTTATATTATATGTACTAGACTCGATGCTATAATGTATAAAAACTATATAAAATCCAGTTATACTAATGATATACGGTATAATTGTATAGTTGTCTGAATTTTTTATACTGCAATACCTTTAGTGAAAGTTCCAACGTGACTAGATATAGATTACTACTATAAATATGACCTATCTTTTGATATAGATTACTACTATAAATATGACCTACCATTTGAAATACAGTACAGCAGTTCTCTACAATAAGCAAGGTTGGAACAGGTCGCCACCTTTGGATATGTTTGGGATGTAGAGTATTGTAAACTAAAAAGATCATCTCGACAACTGCCTATAACAACCTATACAACATAATTAATTGTTATCTCCGTTCATGTACAGGATTTCATACTTACTGCACCGTGTTGTTTAATGGTAGATATATCTTGAATTATTAAAGTACTGTATCTCCACTCATTCTCCAGTTAAGTTGTTATTTTCATCAAAGGTTTGGCATGTATTTTTCACTGTCAGATGACGATGTGGTATACTGTGTAGCATAATGAAAGATAAATAGCTGCTGTACTCAGATAAAATACCATTCACTCATAGATTTATTAATTATAAAAAAATATCCCATTGATCTGTGCTGTGACGTTAGCCAAACCATAAACTGTGCAGGTAACTCCTACTGAACTGTGTTACAACTAGAGCTATACCCAAAACAGACCTTCATGGAAAGAATGTCACAACAAAAGACTATAATTATATCAAAGCAACATATTCAGCCAATGTTTAATGTAATCTTCGTTAATTACTTGTTGCAATATTGGCCTATTAGGATACCAAATGTATAATACTATTCAGTTGTATCAAACAGAAGCGACTTATGTGTGATCTGTTGTTTTTAGTACTGTCCGTCTATACTCAGACTCTATAGGCTTGTATTGTTATGAATGAGATAATACTGAGACAAGTCGCACCCCTGTAACAATACAATATCCCTGCCAGTTTCATTCCTCTTGTGTGCTGCCCATCATAGTCTAGGTAGGTCTACTATTTCTTGGGTAAGTCCCTCCATCTAGGGTTAGTTTCTTATGAATGTGCATCTTCCATTTGTAACATAAAACCCTCAATGTCTCCATTTCACCCTCATCCATCCTCTTCCCCTTCTCCTTCATCCTCTCTCTTCCCCTTCTCCTTCATCCTCTCTCTTCCCCATCTCCCTGCCATAATCCATGCAGTGACTGCCGCTGCATTATTTAACAGTTATACAGTCTTATTTTAGCTTTTTTCCTCCCCACCCTTGACCATAGTTACACCATTGCCCATTATCAACATTCAGGGTATCGGAGCCGTCCTCGTTCACCTCCTCCAGTCCTCAGTGATACTTTCCAGGTGTACGTCTCTGTGACTCCGTTAATCTGTTATCTAACTCCTCCAGGATTCCCTTCAGGGTATCCGTGGTGATGCACTGTAGTCGTTGCCTGGTAAAAGGGAAAACATAATGTATTTAAAACATATTTGTTCTCTGAAGGGAGTAGATTTAAACCAAGAGTACCGTATACTATGAATGATGGACAAAACACAAAGAAGTAGGAACTGTAACCATGTTGACTCACTCACCTTTCCTGTCATAGATACGGAAAGCCTCCTTCAGCTCCGCCCTCAGTGCCTCCGTGTCCTTCTAATTTCCACTCTCTGGAGCCTGTAGTGTAGGTGTCAGGACGAGGTGATGAAGGTGATGATGAAGTGGAAGAAGGGTGAAGGCAGATTGGTGGTGTTGATGGTTGGTGGTGATGAAGAATTAGAAAGAGTACCGAAGTGAAGGTGGTGGTGGTGGAGAAGGATGGAGACAGATTATTGGTGGTGGTGGAGTGGAAGGGTAAAGGTAGAGTGGTGGTGGTTGGTTGGTGGAGATGAAGAATTAGGAAGAGTACCACAGTGACGGTGGTGGTGGATGAGGATGGAGACAGATTGGTGGTGGTGGTGAAGACAGGGTGGTGAGGTTAGTAGAAGGGAAAGATGATGAAAGTGTCGTGGTGGTGGTGGTAGGGGAGGGGAGGAAAAATCAAGTGCATTAGACAAGTGTTTAGTGTTTGTGAAGTTAGGTCTGTTTGTCTTAGCCTCATAGACATATTTCACACAGCCTCGACCATTCCTTAGGTCTGTCCTGTAAGTATCTACTGTCATGATCACTGGCAGCTGCTACAGATTCTTACCTTAACGATAAATACAACAAAACCTTTATATGAAAATGTAAATTGAATTGTATCATCGATGGTAAAATAAAATGGTTGTATTATTCAAGAGGATATTTATGCTGACGTTTAAACATGTTTCAGGAGCAGTCATAAGGAATGACGAGATGAGTTTCAGATGAGTAATTTTTCAACAGAATATATATTCCGGCTTCGGGAAAAGTTGGGCATCATGATAAAAGAGTGAGTTGGTGTTGTAAGCCTGGTAGGATAAACATGAAGGCCCCAGCTGGCACGGACGGCAAAGTTCAGTACCAGTTTAGGCTGTCAGACAGGAGTTGCTTGTCTTTCAGTAGTTGATAAGAATAACTGTGATAATTCTAGAGACTTCATAGAATTTTGTTGATATGAACACCGCAAATCCTGTTTATTTATTAAGGGGGTAATTCTTTTTTGTTACATTGGAGTGCCTCGATTCCTCCAAACTATGCTATAGGAAACAGGACCAGAAGAGCAAAAATAATGGTGTTCTGTTGCTTGGAATAGTTTGGAGGATGCAGTTGCTCCAGATTTACCAACACAAAATTTCCCCCTTAATGAAATATTTTTTTTGAGGTTTATCATAGTACTGTAATTTAATGTTCTTGGATTGGCTGGTCTGCTACTTACCGTCCTTGTCTGTCTCGGCGATAACCTCATAAATGGATTTTTCTCTAAGGTTTCGACGCCCATCATCCTGAAGACGACGCCCACAGTCTCCGGGGTGATGTAGCCCTTCCCGTCATAGTCGAACGAGTTAAACGCCTTCTGCAGGTCTGTAAAATATTAGCTCGTTATTATTTTACATTTTTCGTTATTGTTTTAAAGGAAGTCTCACTTGTTATAGCATTGTCTCAACATAGATTTATAATGAAAACCTGGAAATTATACTTATGAGGGAAACCTTGATTTGACCTTGACTGACAATTAAACAGACCAATTTTAGATGATCAGTAAGTTTATATTTGCAAATGAAAATCGACCCCCAAAGCATGTGAAAATTAAAATTATGTTTTATTCGTGTTTTTGATTAGTGGTGGAGTAGAAATTCGTTTTCCCAATAGGGTCAGTACATGTTCAAGTGTTATTGCGAGTCAGTTCTTGGTCCTGTAGTGTTTACTGTGGATAATAATAATAATAATACTTTATGGTTTATGCACAGTACATAAAAAATTGCTATGTGTGTCTGCAATAAAAAAAAAGTAGTAATCAAAGCCAATAAACTAATTAGGCTACACGTGTAAACATCATGGCTCGGATGGTGCCAGAGAATTCCTACAGACAACGAACTGCACATGTAGACAAGAATTAGGTGAAGAGAGAGAGAGATTGAGATTGCCATATATTAGGCGCCGCAACAGCGAGGTCATATGCAAACTACTGATATCGAATGAGGACAAAATGTAAATGTTTGTGTATGTTACGGTATAATAATGTGTGTGTGTGTGTTATGGTAAGTGAGGGGCCAGGCAGGACAGAGAGTAATTAATTTTGTAAGTCCTAATTTGTAGGCAAGTATGCATGATTGGATTAGTGTGGCAGGTGGAAAAGTAGTATGCAGACAGACAAACAAACAGGTGTATATGGTTTTATAGACAGATGTGTTGAGTGGACAGTTGTGGTTTTATAGACATGTGTTGAGTGGACAGTTGTGGTGGTTTTTTAGACAGATGTGTTGAGTGGACAGTTGTAGGTTTATAGACAGATGTGTTGAGTGGACAGTTGTGGTTTTATAGACAGATATTGAGTGTACAGTTGTGGGTTTAAAGACAGACGTATTGAGTGGACAGTTGTGGTTTTATAGACAGATATTGAGTGGACAGTTGTGGTTTTATAGACAGATATTGAGTGACAGTTGTGGTGCTTAGACAATCACAATAACAGCAGCAACAACAACAACAACAATAACATGTGACCTTTTGTAACACTCACCATGGTAATGTAGGGGTATTCTATAGATCTTGGGGAGACAGACAGAGAGTAGTGATGTGTTACAAGTGGGCACCTTTTAGCTAGTGTCGTCCCCAGCCACCCTCACACTCTCTTTATACTTCTACACTATTTTGGTCTGACACCCACCATGATGACAGAGATCACTACCACCACCTACTCCTCCCCCCCCCTCCTCCTCCTCCTTCACCACCACCTCCACCACCTACTCTTCTTCCTACCCCTTCACCTCCACTACCTACTCTTCCTCCTACTCCACCACCTCCACTACCTACTCCACCACCTACTCTTCCTCCTGCTACTCCTCCACCACCACCACCACCTCTACCACCTACTTTTCCTCTTCCTCCTACTCCTCCTCTCATTTTCTTTCGCATAGGCCTAACCTTCTTGTTCTCCTACATTCTCATCTTCTTCCTTTCCCTTCCTCCTTTCCTTCAGTATATAATTATTGCTCCTCTACTTCCATTCGTACTTATTCTCCTTATCCCTTTCTGATTTGTTCATTCCCAATTCTTATTCTCTCCCACCCACAACTCCTCATCCCTCTCTTCCCTACTTACTCTTCTCTCTTTCCCACACCCACTCCCCCAAACTCCACATTTCTCTCATACACTCACCCCCCTTTCTCCCACTCTCCCCCTCACCCCCCCTTCTCCCCTTTCTCCCACTCTCCCCCTCTCACTCCCACTCCCCGTACCACTCGTCATTACAGTTTGGGAGAGCACATCCTCCCCCACGTCTCTCTCTCTCTCTCTCTCTCTCTCTCTCTCTCGGTATGTTTTCCTCCCCCACGGCCTCTCCTCTTCCTCCCTCCCCTTTCCTCCTTCTTTATCTCCCCTTCCTTCTCCTTGTCTCCAATTAATTTCACCCGGTATTTTGATTGAAATTCTCTGTTTCATCTTTTCATCTCTCTTCTCCATTCCTTTTTTTTTTTTTTTTTTTTTTTTTTTTTTTTTTTTTTTTTTAGTGAGTCTGTCTCTTCCTTCCACACTTTTTTTTTTTTTTTTTTTGTATATTTTGTTTCGCTCATTAATCCATTTCTTATCCTGCACACACTTTATTCATTTCCTCCCTCCCTCCCTTCATTTTATGGTGTCTCCTCTTACCTACCTGTTCATTCTCTCTCTCTCTCTCTCTCTCTCTCTCTCTCTCTCTCTCTCTCTCCTTATAGCTGATTTCTAGTTGGTTATTTTTGTATACGGGACCCAACGTGAGGAGAGGCAGGAGGCGTGGCTGTGTGAAGAGAGATACCAGGAGAGAGCCAGTAGGGTTATTTGCTCTGTGTTAGAAGTAGGGAAGAGGCAGAGTAAGAGCTTGGGTTACAGGGGCAGTTGAAGTAAAGAGGCAGGGTGGGTTAGGCAGAGGAGAGACAGGCAGGGTTATGTGGTCGGTGTGGTGGGTTTGGTAGGGGAGAGACAGAGTAAATCGGTGAAATAGGTAAATATTAAACGACAGGGTAAGAAAGTGTGGTTCAGTTAGCACGTGAAAAAACTAGCCTTCACAGTGCAAATAATAACAAAATTAACTTTATGATTAGGTTGACAAGGCATGAACAAATCGATCACACACACACACACACACACACACACACACACACACACACACACACATATATATCTCCCGGATAACCTTCACGTATTCATTAACGGGGAAGTACAGTGTATAGCTATATCTAGAGCAAATTTTTCCTCCAAACTATTCCAAGCAACAGAACATGTACCATTATTTTTGTTCATCTGGTCTTGTTTCCTTGCATGCTTTGGAGGAATCAAGGCACTCCAGTGTAGCAAAAGTGAATTACCCCTTTAAAGAGGATAATAATATTATGAGGTACAGCCACAATCAAATAACCACCGACAATTTCCTTCCATCATGCAAATAAATCAGTATCATTTCAAAATTTAATCATAAAACAATACCTTACGTCAACTCAACCCCCTCAATTATTATTATTATGAGGTGCTGCAAAATCATACACGTGTTATTCTTTATTACCAAGATATTTACGTATAAGATGGAAGGAAAGTGTCGGTGGATATTTGATTGTGGCTGTACAAACATAGTAAGGATGGATGTATTTAGGTGCTACAGTATAGTGACACAACCAAGGAGACAGACTCGAGTGTTTGGCAGTGGTACAACAAGCATGGGTGATGATAGCAGGTGTAGAGTATTGGGTATAGGGGTTGTGGGGAACGGCAGGGGACTGAGGAGGGAATAGAGTAGGGTAGGGGTTGTGGGGAACGGCATGCAGGGGACTATAAGGAGGGTATACCAAGGAGAAGGAAATTGAGGTGAGAAGGCTATAGCAGACAGACAGACAGGCACGAGGGTTAAATAAAGAGGGGATAGTAAGCAGATGGTGTTGTTGTGTTTGCAGTGCAGTGTGTAGCTATAAAGTTAAGTGGGTCATTCACTTTTTAACTGTTACATTGGAGTGCCATGATTCCTCCATAGTATAATTATTTTATGTATGCCAGGAAACAGGACCAAATGGACAAAAATAATGGTAGCCTATTCTGTTGCTTGGAATTGTTTGGAGGAATCAACTAGTTGCTCCAGATTTGCCAACACTGTACTTCACCTTAACAGTATAAATTGCGAGAGATAGAAAAAGAAAAATGTTGGAGGAATTTTAAGGAACGATGATGAGGAGAGAGATGGATGTTAGTGAGAGAGAGAGAGAGAGAGAGAGAGAGAGAGAGAGAGAGAGAAAAAATAAAAGAGAATAAGTTAGTGTATACGAATTTAATTATTTTACAGAAGTTATTAAATGAAATTATTAGGGTACTGATAACGGCTGAAGAATGAATGGATATAATTATTTGCGCAGCATTTTGAAGGAACCTATACTGTACAGTGCAAACATAAGGTAAAAAAAAGAACTGCGGAGTGTTATGAAAGAGAGAGAGAGAGAGAGAGACCACGTGGCCAGCAGACGTCATTAGAGACTCATCCATTGCTCTCCTTTTTCTTCCCTTTCCTCCACTTCACCTCTACAATTTTATTTCCTTCCTACTTGCTGTCACACCTCTCTATCACCTTTCTCAAGAGCTATATGATCTCGCTGTTGCGGCGCCTAATAACAATCAATTAATCAATCAGTTCACCTCTACAAGCTCCATTTTCATTCATTCCGTCTCTCGCTTCATCCTCCCACATTGTTGATCTGACAGCTTTTGTTGCTCTCCAAAGAATTTTTTCTACACATTAACACTTTCAAAAAATTTCTACACATTAACACTTTCTTCATGTTGATTCCACATTAATTCTTTTTCCGTGATCCAAATGTGAAGCTTCAGTTCCCACAAACATCCCACCAAGTTTCTTCGCCATTTACTTATCCATATGAAGGAATTTATCGCCTGTAACCATTAGTAGTACCTATAGTCGGCAGCATAAGTTGGCTTCATTTCCACCTGCGTATGTATGTATGTATGAGCTATATTGATGTAACACAATTTGAATGCAGAGATGATGACAGATAGATACACTTCACATGTGGTAAATTACACATATTGTTAGGATAGAAACTGGTTCAGAATGCAACTATCATGCAGGTCATATTATTAGCATTATCAAGTACATGAGATGGACGCGAATTTATACTGCCGGCTTTACATAAAATTTTAGTAGCAATAGAAACACAGGACGGCAGTGGAATATAAATAACGAAAAGGGATTTGAGTTAGAAGCATCATATAGCCACAGAAAATTCGTTGTAGCGAGTACGGTATTATTATTATTATTATTATTATCATTATTATTATTATTATTATTATTTTTATTATTATTATTATTATTATTATTATTATTATTATTATTGAGGAGTTTTAGGCTATCCCAACTCCCATTTCCTCTTCTCCAAAGCTTCGATATATACGGTGCATGGATAGTAAAACATTGTAACAGACTCTATTTTTATTTCTTCAGTATTACACGGTATACGGTGCACTGTAGATGGACGTACATTTTACAGGCACACCAGGATGCATGTGTGAGGGACAATTAGGAACATTATTCGACAACCCCCTATAGCTTTTTACTGTATTGTGTGAGGGACAAGGAACATTATTCGACAACCTAGCTTTGTGAGGGACAAGGAACATTATTCGACAACCTAGCTTTATGAGGGACAAGGAACATTATTCGACAACCTATAGCTTTTTACTGTATTGTGTGAGGGACAAGGAACATTATTCGACAACCTAGCTTTGTGAGGGACAAGGAACATTATTCGCCAACCCCTAGATTTTTCCTGTATTGTCCTTTATTTGTGTTTGTTATTATCAGGGCACCATAAACTTAGCACCAGCTGGACTTAAGAGGTGAAAGGACGGATGTACCATTGCTCAAAAAAAGTATCTGAAAAATAGGGTGCGATGGCTCTCATAATGAACAAAACTTCACGCCTTATCCTCTACCATTTACCAGAAACTTTCGTCCTATTTGTCTTATTGAAGTTGCCGAATTTTTGCTCAGTGCAGTGTGTTTGCCTATACTATCACTGGTGTCTGTATAGGGGCCTTAAAAAAGTTCATGAATGAGACGGCAATATAGAAAGTGATGGGAATATATATATGATGCTGATGTAACCTACCTATGTCTGGGTCCCTACCTGGCTGGCTGGCTAACTGTTGTGGTGATTGGTTGGTTGGTGTTCAGAGTATATGTATGTGATTGAGTTAGTAGATGACGTGTGGTTGATTGTTTTTTTTTTTCATGTGAATGTGATGGATATTTGGTACTTTTTTTTCCCTCCTCTGTCACATGTGGTTGGTGTAGTAATTAATGTAGTGATGATTGATTGATGATAGTTTGGTCCTCAGAATATGTGACTGGATTGATGAGACTTTTGGTTAGTTGACAAATTTTGTAAATGTGATGATTAAATGTTGTGATTGAAACCTTGTAGTCATTAGTTTAAGTTTAAGGGAAGGGTGTGTGTGTGTGTGTGTATGTGTGATGTTTTTTTTTTTTAACTACTTCAGATATATATAGCATGATAATTTTCCTTGATACATTTACTATGCAACATGCAGAGACTTTATTACTTGTCCCTGGGAAATTCTCCAAACCTATTACTGGGTTAAAACATGTGTTCAAACGAATATTGGGTTTATAACTGGGAATTAAAGTAAGTACAAAATATATAAGTCTTTCATAAAACTTGCAGCTAGGTGTATAAATTATAAAATTATGGTGTAAACAGAAATTTTAAACAGCATAGGATGTAAGCAGGGATTTCAAACAGCAGATTATGTAAGCAGAGGTTCAAAACAGCATTAAATTAAGCAGGTGTTCAAAATAGCATTGGATTAAGCAGAGGTTCAAAATAGCATAGGACTAAGCAGAAGTTCAAAATAGCATAGAATTAAGCAGGGGTTCAAAATAGCATTGGATTAAGCAGGGGTTCAAAACAGCATAGGATTAAATAGATGGTCGAAATAGCATTAAATTAAGCAGGATTTCAAAATAGCATAGGATTAAGCAGAGGTTCAAAACAGCATTGAATTAAGCAGGGGTTCAAAACAGCATTGGATTAAGCAGTAGTTCAAAACAGCATTGGATTAAGTAGGGGTTCAAAACAGAATAGGATTAAGCAAAGGGTTAAAATAGGATATGATTAAGCAGCGGTTCAAAACAGCATTGGATTAAGCAGAGGTTGAAAACAGCATTGGATTAAGCAGCGGTTCAAAACAGCATTGGATTAAGCAGAGGTTGAAAACAGAATAGGATTAAGCAGGTGTTCAAAAGCGCATTAAATTAAGCAGAGGTTCAAAATAGCATAGGATTAAGCAGAGGTTCAAAACAGCATTGAATTAAGCAGGGGTTCAAAACAGCATAGGATTAAGCAGGAGTTCAAAATAACATTGAATTAAGCAGGGGTTCAAAACAATAGATGTAAGCAGGGGTTCAAAACAGCATTGAAATAAGCAGGGATTCAAAATAGCATAGAATTAAGCAGGGATTCAAAATAGCATTGCATTAAGCAGATATTCAAAATAGCATTGCATTAAGCAGGGGTTCAAAACAGCTTTGGATTAAGCAGCGGTTGAAAAAAGAATTGGATTAAGCAAAGGGTTAAAATAGCATATGATTAAGCAGTAGTTCAAAACAGCATTGGATTAAGCAGGAGTTCAAAACAATAGAGGTTATAAGCTTGAATTCCTGTAACAGCTATAAATGGTGTAGCCAAAGCAGTGATTCAAAACAGCACAAGGTATATAAGCAGTTATTTAAGGGAACCCTGTGGTGATGTAGTCAGAAAATTGGAGGTTAGTGAGTCCTTGAAATATTGCCACGAAACACACACACCTATATTGAAGGAGCTTGTTTCGTGGCATAGTCAAAAGGAATCATGCAGAAGCCACCAGGTCTCATACACATTCACAGGATCCTTAATTAAGCAGCAGGGAATGAAAGCAGTTGTTGTAAGTAGTGATTGAAGTTAGTAGAGGTAAGCAAGCAGGTATTTTAAGCAGAATTCTTGTAAGCAGGTATATATAACAAAAATGTATGCCGGTATTCAAAACAACATCAAATATAAACAGGAACTTAAAGTAAGATGCATGGGTAGCAATTTAAGGAACCCTGTGATGTAGTTAGAAAATTGAAGTTATATACGAGTCCTTCAAATATTGCCACGAAACACACACACACCTATATGGAAGGAGCTTGTTTCATGGCATGGGTCAGGAGGAATCAGAAGCCTCCATCCAGTTTTCATACACGATCACAGGGTCCTTATAAAACCCAGGATTTTAAACTAAGTACGAGACTTATAATATTTAACCACCTAACCAGGATATACAACTAATGTCTAAATTGAGTACCCGGTATGAAGGGATTTGATTGGAACAGATGGACTCGGTAACGTAGCCAGAGGGATTAAAAACAGCGATAACAACATTTAATTAACAACGTAAGCAAGGACCTATAATAATCAGTACGGTAATAATGCAACGTAAGCGGGATATAAAAATAGCAGAATTATAGTGAAGGTATAATAATTTAGGGACACCATTAAATATATAACTTGTGTCCCATTCCAATGCAAATTACGATGAAAGCGAATTCGGGTTAAAAAAATGTGATTATGCAGAGCAGGAGTCTATGTTTGTTAAGGGGGTAATTCACTTTTGTTACATTGGAGTACCTTGATTCCTCCAAAGTATGCTTGCCAGGAAACAAAGAACCAGAAAAGCAAAAATAATGGTTAGTGAGTCCTTCAAACATTGCCATGAAACACACACACCTATATGGAAGGAGCCTGTTTCGTGGCATAGTTAGGAGGAATCAGAAACCACCAGATCTCAAACACGTTCACAGCGACCTTAACATATATATTGTATAGTTGGTTTTGTTCAGTGCGTCGTGTATTTGTCGTGTATAGAGGCTATTTCACGGGAACAAGTTACATCAGACAGCCTACAGGTAATGTTTTAGGACACCAGGACGATATTGCCTCACAGTACAGAAGGAATATTACCAATTGACCAAACTATAGGAATTGTATCTCAGGAGTGAGTGACGAGAATGAAAATAATGATACCTGGAATATTATTATGTGTAAAGTGCGAATGGCGAGAGCAAGAGGATGGATGGATGAATGGATGGATGGATGAGTACAACGGGAAAGTGAGATGAAGGAAGGAAGACTGGTGATGGATGACGGCCCTACTCTTGGTCATCACTGAAAAAAAATATATATATAAAAATTCGGTGAGTTAATGTAGAGCGAGCACATGTTGGTGGTTGTATGGCTGGTTCTCCGTTGCTACCCGTTCATCATCTCCATGAATTCTGGAAAGGAAGGCAAGTTATTAGTTTAACACACAATTTTTTTCAGACATTCGAAGATCGCATTGGGGTCATGTGCTGTTTTTATATTGACAACCGATTGGGTAGGTAAGAATAAGGTGTACTAAATGACCCGCCTAAATCTGATAACTGATAGTGACGATGTGGCTTTGGTATATTGAAATCTGTTAGTCCGTCTGTAAGTGTGCCTCCCAAGCCTCTTTCTACCCACCGTCGAAATCCACGGTGCCGGAGCCGTCCTCATCCACCTCGTCAATGATGCCGTCCAGGTCCGTCTCCGTCAGCCTGTTGTCCAGTTCTCGTAGGATCTCCTTCAGGGTGTCTGTTGTGATGTATCCGTTGCCTGACGTTAACAAAGAAAAGGTTTGTAAACGCATACAACTTTGAGTCCTATATTGTGATTTTCCCTGTCCATCTCACATAATATTCTTATTAAAAATTTCTTCCACCCCTCCCACGTAAATATGAAAAATTATATTGCCGTATTGGGGAGTAAATACCTGCGATGTAAAAATGTAACACAAAAAAATATTATACAATATTATTGCTGAAGGTTTGGTAGCAGAATCCCAATTGTAACCGACTTTATATAAACGTTGTCAGTCAGCGAAGTACACCACAGTGATGATAGGACTTACCCCCTTTGTCGTAAATACGGAAGGCTTCCCTAAGTTCATGTCTGAGCGCCTCTTCATCTTCCTCAACAAGGAACTTGGCAGCCAACTCAACAAACTCCTCGAACTCGAGCTCACCGGAGCCTGAGAAGGAGGGAGAATAGATACTGTAATAATATATATCTCGAATAGCCCTGTGTGTGGATAATGACAATGTAGAAATAGCATCCCTTAGTTTGATTACCAGTATTCCTGAACTCACCGTCCTCGTCAGTCTCGGCGATAACTTCCTGAAGGTTCTTCTCAGAGATTTTGACGCCCATCATCCTGAGAATGACGCCCACAGTCTCTGGGGTGATGTAGCCCTTCCCGTCAGTGTCGAACGAGTCAAACGCCTTCTGTAGAGCTGAGTAGTAAGTTGTGTTAACAGTCAACAAAGAATCAAAGAATTATATCTAGTGCTGTATTAATTTGTACTGAAAAAACTTTACATTAGTTCGTTTAAGTCAATTACATGTAGGTAACCAGTTAGACTGAATACAGGTAACAGGAGCAATTATATTTACAACATTAATATAGGGACCTCCTGGTAGATGGGAAGTGAAACCATTAAAATATACCTTATTCGTTTTGTGTTATACATAAAATAGTAATGGCAGTATTTACAGTACAGCTTCCTTTTTGGAAAGACATAGTGGACCTTTATTCAGAGTGATTGGAGGATAGGAAAATAACATTAGGGCATTGACTAAGTGGTGGTATTGATGGAATATTGGTGTTAGTGCATATTGTACAGTGATAAGTACACTCGAGCTCGTAAATTCGCGACCACATACTTAAATGTTTAAGTCATCTGAGCTGGTAACACTGTGTGGGGAAGGTGTCATTGTAGGTGAAAGATTGTATCATGTCCCTCTACTATGTTCCACCTACTCTGATTCCTCACCAAATAAATGTTACCAGCTCAAATGGCTTAAACATAAAAGTACGTGGTCGCGAATTTACGAGCTCGGGTGTACAGCCACAATCAAATATCCACCGACACTTTCCTTTCATCGTAGTAAATATCTTGATAATAAAGAATAACACGTGTATGATTTTGCAGCACGTCATAATAATAATTGAGGGGGCTGAGTTGACGTAAAATGTTGTATGATTATATATTTTTTTTATATTGATTTACTTGCACGATTGAAGGAAAGTGTCGGTGGTTATATGATTGTGGCTGTACACAGTAGTGACAGTGATAAGAATGTGATTACAGTGAGCATGCTTGCAGTTGTAAGTGTGACAGGTGATGAAGGTATCAGAGAATGTAGGACAAAGTTAGCTAACTTGCTTCTCAACACTTACCTCCAAGCTGCTCCTCGTCGAGTGAATCCTGTAATGGTATTTAATATGTTAGTAATGATATTTAATATGATGTTAAAAGCAGTATTTATTTATCGAAAGTGAGAAAAGCAAACAGTTACTTGGTTAGACAGTATATATAGGTTTGCTGTCGATTCCACAATAGCAAATGTTAAAGGCAACTAACTACAAGGTTATAGCGATCTTTGTGATTTTTATGATGCCAATGGTTTTATAATTACAATGTTACAATGCTTGGTTTGGTCAATAGTGATCCGTTTTCTGTACTATTATGTTCTGTATTATTAAGGGGATAGTATAATTTTGATTGATTCCTCCAAATTATGTCAGAAAACAGACCCAGTTGAAGAAAAAATAATGGTATCCTGTTGCCTGGAATAGTTTGGAGGAATCATTTTGCTCCAGATTTACCACCCAAAACAATGTGCTATATTCCCCCTTAAGGTGCTTGATAATTAGTTTGACCAATTACACCATGGCATGATAAGACTAAACACATCACTAGAAATAACTTGATAGTATTTTGCACCGAAATAATAAGATGTTTATACTGCGATCCATCAGTAGAGACGTTGCAGATAAAACCTCTTTTGTGATATAAAATTATTACATTAATACATTCAGAAATCAGTGCTATGTTTCATGAAATGTATAGTTATGATTTTGGTGGTGTATACGCTAGCACTTCACTTCCCAGACATGGCTCTCGTGAAAACTCTAGTCGGGTATATGCTGCTGTATGGCTGTGAATGGACTATGATAAACAAACGGAAACTTCACCTCAAGTCAGCTAATGACATACGACAACAGACACGACTTAATTTTACTGACTACATATAATTATATACACTGTGACTATACACTGTTTAAGGGGGTGATTCACTTTAGTTACATTGGAGTGCCTTGATTCCTCCAAAGTATAGCCAGGAAACAGGACCAGATGAACAAAAATAAAGGTGTTCTTTCTATTGCTTGGAATAGTTTGGAGGAATCCGTTGCTCTAGATTTTCCAATAGTGTACTTCCACCTTAAGATAAAAAAAGCTATACGGTATCACAGGTAAAAATAAAACTAACTAGCAGGAGAGGAAAAAAGCTTACCATGATACGTTGCTGTAAGACCTGTTGTAGAGTAGACCAAGGTTAAGAGTAGACCAGAGGTATAGGAAGGCTGGGGTGTGTGTTGTTGTGTTGTGTTGTTGTGTTGTGGCGTGGCGTGGCGTGTGGCAGACTCGTCCCCCCTACACCTTCTGCGCCTCCACACGCCCCATACACCCCTTATATTCCGACGGGGTTTAATGGGCTACACATTCCAGGCGCGGTTCTTAACATTCCCGGGGATCTCAACTTCCATCTCTACTTCCTCGTACTGTGTGTGTGTGTGTGTGTGTGTATGTGTGTGAGTGTGTGTGTGTGTGTGTGTCGTGTTATGGTGCCCTTCCGTGTCCCCTATACCTTCTCCTCTTCTCCCTCCTCCTCCTCTTGCTCTCATGTCACGCTCCCTTCACTCTCGTTCCCCTCACTTCTTTTCGTGTCTAATTCTCCTCACGACCCCCTCCCCCCCCCACCACCACTCCTCTGTGTCACGACCCCTTCCCACCACCATCAGTCAAACACCGACCGTTCTCTTTACCGCCCCCCTCCCCCTCCCCCTCCCTTCCTTCTCTCACCCCTTACTGGTTTCTTTATGTATACGCTCCCCTTCTGTCATGCCCCCTACCCCCATCCTGTTATTTATTTTCGACACCCCCATCCCCACCCTTCGTCTCATCTTCACTTTCCTTCCTCTTCTCACTTTTCATCTATCATTTAATTTGTCAGTATAATTACATCTAAGTGTCTCCCTATTTACTCTCATCTTTCTGTATTGTTATCCCCTTTTATTCCTCATCATCGTATCTAATCTCTTTCATTCTCCCTGGGCTGTCATCTTTCCCCTATGTTTCCTACTGCCAATCCTCTGTTGAATCTTATCTGAATATCTTCCACGTGGTGTACTCATCTGTTTTTGTTGCTTTACCCGAGACATACACACACACATACACACAATCTCTCTCTCTCTCTCTCTCTCTCTCTCTCTCTCTCTCTCTCTCTCTCGTCTCTCTCTCTCCTCTCTCACTCTCTCTCTCTCTCGTCTCTCTCTCTCTCTCTCTCTCTCTCTCTCTCTCTCTCTCTCTCTCTCTCATCTCTCTCTCTCTCTCTCTCTCTCTCTCTCTCTCTCTCTCTCTCTCTCCATTTCACCATTATTGCTTCTACTGTTTCTCCACTCCTCCTCCTCTTCCTCCTCCTCCTCCTCCTTTTTCCTTCTCCTCCTCTCCTCCTCCTCCTTCTCTCTTCCTCCTCCTCCTCCTCTTCTTCTCTTTTCTTACATTTAACCTTTCCTCCTCTCCTACATACCCATATCAAACACCATATACACTCTCTCTTCTACCTTTTTATCATCACCTTTCACCCTTTCCTCCCTTCCATCCATCTTCCCTTCACCTTCTTTCTCCTTCATTTTACCTCCTTACATTCTATTTCTTCTCATCCCTCTTCCTCTTTACTTTTACCTCCTCCTCACTCTTTCTTCCTCTCTCTCTCCCCCATCAACCCCTATTCCCCTTTCCCCTCTCTCCCTCTTCACCAGTTCCCTCTCCTCTCCCTCATCTCCAGTTCCCTCTCCCCTCTTCCTCTCTCCCTCTTCTCCAATTCCCCCTCCCTCACCTCTCTCTCCTCTCTCTCCTCTCCTCAATTCCCTCTCCCTCTCCTCTCCCTCTTCTCCAATTCACCTCTCCCCTCTCCTCTCTCTCCACCAGTTCCCCCCTCATCTCCAGTTCCCCCTCTCCCCTCTTCCATCTCTCCCTCTTCTCCAGTTCCCCCCTCTCCCCTCTTCCCTCTTTCCCCTCTCGGACACAGACCACTATCTAGTTGTTTTCTAACCCTAAAACTTTACCTGGCCGGACCAAACCCACGAGTCAGGTAACAACAAAGAGAGAGAAAGGAATGAGTTTATTAGCACATCACCAACTCACTCACTCACTCACTCACTCATCTACTTACGTGCTTACTTACTCACTCACTCACTCATTCATCTACTTACGTGCTTACTTACTTACTCACTCACTCACTCACTCATCTACTTACGTGCTTACTTACTTACTCACCTCACTCATCTACTTACGTGCTTACTTACTTACTTACTCATCCACTTACGTGCTTACTTACTTACTCACTCATCTACTTACTCACTTACCCACTCACACACTCACTCCATCAACATTCACCAACACTAACACACACACTCACTCACTCACCAACACTAACACACTCACTCACTCACCAACACTAACACACTCACTCACCAACACACTCACTCACCAACACACTCACTCACACTCACTCACTCACCCAACAACACTCAAACACACACACTCACTCGCTCACTCGTCTGATAGCTCACGAGGTTTTAATTAATTAGGGAGTCAACATATGCTACAAAACAGAATAATAATTATGTCCTACTACTGTACTTACTATACTGGGGTAATAGTATGTTGTTAATTGATTCTCTTAGGAGGAATCAATATATATTTTTAGCTCATTCACAACGGAGACTTGAGAGGCCTGTTATTATTATTATTAATATTATTATTGTTGTTGTTTGTTGTTGTTGTTATTGTTATTATTATTATTGTTGTTGTTATTGATTTTATTATTATTATTAATTGTAGTTGTTATTGTTTTTATTATTATTATTATTATTATTATTATTATTATTATTATTATTGTTATTGTTATTCTTATTATAGGATGTCGAAGCAATTTGTAGACTAAGTATTGTCTTCTGTGGGTGATGTTAGGTATGTAAAGGCTATATCTATCTAAGCTGGTTTAGAACTATGAATTCAATGAGTACACTTAATTATAGAAATAGATTGTGGACAGGTAAACAGAGAAATAGAATGTGACAGGTAGACAGAGAAATAGAATGTGGACAGGTAGACATGGAAATAGAATGTGGACAGGTAGACATGGAAATAGAATGTGGACAGGTAGATAGATAAATAGAATAAATACAGGTAAAAACTAGAAATAGAAAAAATACAGGTAAACATAGAAATAGAAAAAATACAGGTAAACAGAGAAATAGAATAAATACATGTTAAAAAAATAAATAGCAAAAATACAGGTAAAAAAATGAATAGAATAAAAAATACAGGTAAAACATCATGGCTTTGACTAGGGTATTACTGAGGGTCGATTCCACAGTCGTTCGTAGTGATTTGTAAGCACGCAAACGAAAGAATCTTAGCAGTGTAAACGAATTATTGCTAAATTATTTAATAAAGTTGGTGAGTAAACTAATGCAGTGTGATCATCAATATCTAACTGTTTGATAAATTTTGTGAATGTGGATACTTCGGCTTTTGTAAAATAATGAACCCTTACAAGTGTAGTGTGGTTGGTTGGGAAGCTAACAAACGAATAGGTACACCACTGTGGAATCACAACCCTTAGACTAGTATAGGGGACTGTGTAGAGGGGCCAGGGGGAGGGGTGGCAGGGAGGAAAGAATCTCACAGACAGACTCATGGGGGGAGAAAGAATGCAGCAGCAGCAGGTTGTGTTGGTATTTTCCTGCTGTTTGCTGGAACTTACACACACACCTTCATCACCACGGGTATCTTGTATCACAGACAAAAAAAAAAAAGGGGGACCCTGTATTTGTGTATGAAAATTGGAGGTTTCTGATTCCTCCTGACCGTGTCCACGAAACAAGCTCCTTCCATATAGGTGGTGTTTCGTGGTAATATTTGAAGGACTCCTTTATCTTCAAATTTCTGACTACATTACAGGGTCCCTTAATTAAGGAGGGATGTGTTCTGTTATAATATTAGACCTTCCCACCATCCTATAATATCGAAAGAGAGAGAGAGAGAGAGGAGAGAGAGAGAGAGAGAGAGAGAGAGAGAGAGAGAGAGAGAGAGAGAGAGAGAGAGAGAGAGAGAGAGAGAGAGAGAGAGAGAGAGAGAGAGAGAGAGAGAGTGTGTGTGTGTGTGTGTGTGTGTGTGTGTGTGTGTGTGTGTGTGTGTGTGTGTGTGTGTGTGTGTGTGTTGTGTGTGTGTGTGTGTGTGTGTGTGTGTGTGTGTGTGTGTTCTTACCTATTTGTATCTTTACAGGATTGAGTCAAGCTCGTACTGTCCCGTATTTTAAAACCCAATTATTATATTTTTCTTTAAAGTTATGTATGTTTTTTGACACACACCACTTTTTCTGTGTGTGTATGTGTGTGTGTGTGTGTGTGTGTGTGTGTGTGTGTGTGTAGCAGTGAGAGACAACTATACTCACCAAATAAATCGTGGTAAATTTGGAGCGCATTGATTTCTCCAAAGTATGCCAGGAAACAGGACCGAATTGACAAAAATACTGGTGTTCTGTTGCCTGGAAGAGTTTGGAGGAATCAATTGCTCCAGATTTACCAGCACAGAGATCTTTAGGTCAGGATAGACTCGTAGAAATTAAAATAAAAAAATCAACATTGACTCATGGAAATTTTAGAAAGTTATTGATTGATATTATTGTTATTATTATTATTATTATTATTATTATTATTATTATTATTATTATTATTATTATTATTATTATTTGCATTATTATTTGCATTATTATTATTATTATTATCATAATTATTATTATTTGTATTATTATTATTACTATTATTATTTTTTTTTTTATTTTTTTTTTTTTATTTTTTTTTTTTTTTTTTATTAAGGCTGGATGAAATAGAAGACATGTAAAATTTTATATGGCAGGGTAGTCGTGTTGAAATTCTTCTGAGAGATGAATAAAATTTATTGTAGAAAATCAGTAGTCCTTTTAGAACTGTAGAAATTATTGCTCAACATTAGCTTTTAATTGTTGTGTTTCGTTTACTTATATTTGATTTCGTTTTGTTTCATTCCGGTTCGAAACTTGCAGGACACATTCAACATATTCATTTTATTTCTTATATCTTGATTCAAAGTAAAAGATGATGATTATTTTTATTATTATTATTATTATTATTATTATTATTATTATTATTATTATTATTATTATTACATTCTAAATATTCGAGTCTAAAATTTTGTCATCATAACTTTTAACACACAATGAATACCTTGATATTTAGTTAATGCATTTATTAACCATTATGTAAATTTACTTTGATTATTATTACTGCTGTAGTGATCAAGATAATTATAGTATGGGACCTGTGGTATAGTCAGCAAAATTAGGGGTTACTGATTCCTCCAAAATGGGCAACAAAACAACAACATAACTTGAACTGAGGTATTATGTTTGTGTGTTTTGTGGCACTATGTGGATGAACCAGTAGCCTCCAACGACAGCAAGGGTTTCATTGGGTGTAGTAGTAGTAGTAGTAGTAGTAATAGTAGTGCTGGTAAATCTGGAGCAACTGATTCATCCAAACTATTCCAAACAACAGGACACCAGTATTTTTTTTTAGTAATTGGCCCTGTTTCCTGGCATATTAAGGGGGTAATTCTTTTTTGTTACATTGGAGTGCCTTGATTCCTCCAAAGTATGCCAGGAAACAGGACCAGAAAAGCAAAAATAATAGTGTTCAGTTGCTTGGAATAGTTTGGAGGATTCAGTTGCTCCAGATTTACCAACACAAAACTTCCCCCTTAAGGAGGAATCAGTAGTCACCCAGTAAACCAAATGTATATGACCCCCTTAACTATAGGTAATGAAAAGACGAATGTATAACCCAATCACTTTGTATGTAATTATATATTCTTATTTAACATTATTAACATTACAAGGACTTAACAAAATATATTATCACTTTCAGGGAGGAACGCGTCTTACAGAGTGACAAACAAACAGAGTGACAAACAAACCATCATGGAACAGAGGATGACCAAACACACACACACACACACATGGACACACAACACACTAGCCACCATCATCATAAATAAGAACGAGTATTTTAGAGTGGAGCTAGGGTAGGACTGGTTGGCTGGTTGGTTGGTTGGATGTCTTGCTTTCCCATGTTCTCCCCAAGATCCTTCCCTCCCTATATGTGGAAATTACCAACGTAAGCACATGTCAGCCAGCATGACAGGAACAGTGATAGTGGTGGGAGTCCAAAACTTATTATAAAGCTTTCTCACATTCTCCCCAAGAGCCTCCCAGCCCTGAGGTCCGGTACCCATGCTCCTGTTCTTATGTTGTTTTCATATTGGGTGAAAACAAACGGACCAACTCTCACATACCAGCCATCGTGACAACCAAGGCCTTGCAACAACAACAACAACAACAACTATCGGGAAAAAAAGTCAAAACTGGCTTTCCCACAATCACTTTTCCCTCTCCATAATCGTAGGGACTCATGATCACTCTTCCTACTTCATCTTACCCGGCATATGGTAATCATGTCGCTGCATTTTACTGTACAGTACCTATAGTCCAACAGCAAGTTTCACAGCCAAGACAAATTGCTCGTACAGGACACAACTACTGCTATTGAACACAATATAGCCTAGTGGTATTTCATTGACAAATATTCTCCATAAATGGTAATAATATAATAAGTAAAATAGGATAGAATAACTGCCTGGAGAAATAATGATAGACAAAATAATGATAGACAAGATTTTTGTGTTTTAACATCAGTTAATAACCCTCCCTCAGGGAAACTTGAAGGTCTCAGTAGCCTATATATTCTGAAGCAGAAACTACCCAAACTAGCGTGGATAGGTTACACTATCTTTACAAGAATAAAGATAAACATTTACAAACAATCTACATAACCGTGGAACAAGCAATGGATAAATAACCCTTGTCAGTGAATGTGTAAGATTCCTGTAAAGGGTTGATGATATAAATAACAGTTTTTAAAAATGTTACACGAAAGAAACATTGTAAAAAGGAAGGAAAGGTGGAGGATCAAGAACAAAGGAACTGCATGAAGAATGTAGAAGTGGAGACAACAGAGAAAAGTTCCGTAGGCAAGACAAGGCAAGGTGTTTGGAACTTGTCGTCGTTGTCAGTTTATCCGTTCATCATCTTCATGAACTCTGCAGGGGAAAAACAACAGATGAAGCTTTATACTTTATAGCCAACCAGTGGAAACATTATATATACCAGTACCATATAATTATACAGTATATGTGCAATTGTGAAAAAAATATGCAAATAGTACAATATACTGTATAAGGTATGGATTCTATTATGAAAAAGAATTTATTTTCATGATTGTATAAAATTCAGAAACACCTAATTGTGATCTTTAAGGGACCCCGTGATATAGTCTTACAATTGGAGGTTAGAGAGTCCATCAAATATTGCCACGAAACACCACCAATATGGAGGAGATTGTTTCGTGGCATAGTCAAGAGGAATCAGAAGCCACCAAGTTTCACACACGATCACAGGGTCCCTTAAAGAGTTATTGTGGTTCTGTATTGGTGGTACTGTACCGTTGAAGTCGATGGTACCGGAGCCATCCTCGTCTATCTCCTCGATGATACAGTCCAAGTCGTCCTCCGTCAACCTGCTGTCAAGTTCCCTCAGGATCTCCTTCAAGGTGTGGACGGAGATGTAGCCGTTGCCTGAAGGAAGGAAGGAACAGAGGAGTGCGTCGCCAACAACTGTCATTAGGCCTTAGTGAGTTTTGTACTTTTGTTGGCACATTGCAATACTACAGACATTTTAAGGGTGGAAGTACACTGTTGATAAAGCTGGGGTAACCGATTCCTGCAAACACTTCCAAGCAACAGGTCACCATTATATTTGTTTCTCTGGTCCTGTTTTGGAGTAATCAAGGGGCTCCAATGTACCAAAAGTACTATCCCCTTAAAGCTCGTAAAGGCTGGGAAGTATATAGTTTGGTCCTCCAAGTGTACTGAAATTGATTCTGTTGGTCTGTTCACTAATAACAATGTATAAGTGGTTTGTATATATTACACAATTTTAGAGTGAAAAAACAAAATTGAGTTAAAGCTACTTGTATATATTGTTATTCTTTTTTCTTGTTCCGGCAGACAGGCTACCCACCTTCTCTGTCGTAGATCCTGAAAGCTTCCTTGAGTTCTGTCTGCAGCGCCTCCTGGTCTTCTTCAATCAGGAACTTGGCGGCCAACTCAGCAAACTCCTCGAACTCCAGCTGACCTGAGCCTGGAGTAGACATTGGACTATCAGAAGAGTGATGGTAAGTTTTTAATATTATTACAAATATCTGATAGGTTCATTTCGGTATAATCAGACCTACTGCACTTCACTCTTTCATATAACATTTTTTTTTTTATAAAGTTTGTTCTTTAGACTATGAGGTAGACGTTAATTCATACTCAGCATTTCATAAAAACAGCAACACCTGATAAAACAGATACATTTAGTAGGACGTGAGGAGGAAAGAATATTAACTCTTCTATTATGGTGCTGATAAATTATGTGTTTACTCTGTTTTGGCATTATACTTTACATTATACTTTACATTATACTTTACATTATACTCTATATATTATACTTTACATTATACTTTACATTATACTTTACATTATACTTTACATTATACTCTATATATTATACTTTACATTATACTTTACATTATACTTTACATTATACTTTACATTATACTCTATATATTATACTTTACATTATACTTTACATTATACTTTACATTATACTTTACATTATACTCTATATATTATACTTTACATTATACTTTATACATTATACTTTACATTATACTTTACACATTATACTTCATACATTATACTTTATACATTATACTTTATACATTATACTTTATACATTATACTTTATACATTATACTTTACATTATACTTTACATCAGACCTCCAGCGTGGAGATGAAGGCCTGGTATATATATGTACTTTACATTATGGTGTCAACTTTGGTGCTGGCGTTATCATGTCAAACTTACCATCCTCGTCTGTCTCTGCGATGACTTCCTGTAAATGTTTCTCAGAGATCTTGACTCCCATCATCCTGAGAATGACGCCCACAGTCTCTGGGGTGATGTAGCCCTTCGCATCGGTATCAAACGAGTTGAACGCCTTCTCCAGGGCTGAGGTAGGGAGGGAGGGGGGAAGATGTAGCAGGAGGGGGATAATAATAATAAAAACAACACGCGTATGATTTTGCACCACCTCATAATAATAACTGAGGGGGTTGTTGAGTTGACGTTAGGTGTTGTATGATTATATTTTGATATGATACTGATTTATTTGCACGATGGAAGAAAAGTGTCGGTGGTTATTTGATTGTGGCTGTACATCAACCAGTTTAGACTATTTAGGATTGGCAAACTACAATTTAAGACATGAAACAGTGGTTAATTAAGACAGGAAGATTAGGTTTGGCATCGGTGGTGGGTGTGACAGTCACTACTTATCGTGTCTCAATTACTTAGACTGTAACCATTCACAAATCAAGGGGATAGTACAGTGTTGGTAATTCTGGAGCAACAGATTCCTCCAAACTATTACAAGCAACAGGCTACACCATTATTTTTTGTTCATCTGGTCCTGTTTCTTGACATACTTTGGAGGAATCAAGGCACTCGAATGTACCAAAAGTGTATTACCCTCTTAAGTGAGTAATTGAAGCAACTACAGGAAATCATGACATGTAAAATTACCTTACAGAATTAAGATATTGTGTCAGCTTATCTAATTTCTATTCCTTTAAATGCATTAGTAGTTTGACCTGTAAAACATTAGTGGAGCCGAGGAGTATAGGGTTTATGATCAGGTGATAAGTGGCAGAGTAGTGATTTGGTAATAACAGATTATTTTACAGTGTCCGGGTAAAGGCAGGGTGGAGGAGGACAGATAATGTTAAGGGACCCTCCTGTGTTGTAGTCAGAAAATTGGAGGTAAACGAGTCCTTTAAATATTGCTATGAAACACCACCTATAAGGAAGGAGCTTGTTTCGTGGCATGGTCTAAAGGAATCATACAGAAGCCTCCCATTTTCATACACGATCACAGGGTCCTTATTAATTGTGTTGTGAGGAACCAGCTAAAGTCAGTCAGTCATCTTACCAGTGATTTGTTCCTCTTCTAAGAGATCCTGAAAAAGTCAACCAAGGAATTAGTTTACCCTCTCGGATTATTAACATAGAGTAATGAAGTCAACTCTCATTACACCTTTTCATATTATAGCATAAGGTAATAATGAAGTATTCTTTTTAAATATAGGATCAATATTTACTAAGTGAGATTTATAAGAAACTATCAGTAATTACCTTGTCAGCCATTTCATAATTGGCGTGTAAACTATTGTACTGAAATTTATATTCTTATTTATTGTTACTGAAGCCAAGAAGATGTAGTAGGTCTTATAAAACGTATTAGCATAGAAGAAAACGAAGCACGGTTCTTGCTATAAGAGAAAATGGAAGCTGTTTTATGGCAAACTATATTTTATTTTTTACTTTATATATGATTAGCCCCCAGTGAAAATCCTAACATACAATTGAGACTTTGGAACACAGGCTATACGTGTTCAGTTGTGTAAGTACTTCATTTCTGTATTGTTTTGTGTTCTCATTCAGTCAGGTAGGTAGGTAGGTGTTAACGTGAGAGTAGGGGCAGTATGCAAGAATTACCTGTGGTGTAAACGATAGTGTGGAATTGGTACGATGGCTCCATAGACAAACAACAGAGTCAGTCGTCAATACCATGAACATTCCTGCATAATTATAGACTATACGACCCAAGGTATTATTATCCTCTAGAAATCGGTAAATAATGTCACGTTATCAATGTCTCCTACAAACACAACTTACACTCATCCATTCATTCTTATTTTCTTAAGGATCCTGCTGTGATCGTGTATAGTGGGAATTGGAGGCTTCTGATTCCTCCTGACTTTGCCACCACGAAACAAGCTCCTTCCTTATAGGTGTGTGTGTTTCGTGGAAAATATGAAGGACTCAATTACCTCTAATTTTCTGACCACATCACAGGGTTGATAGCAGTGTGAAGGTTGATAGGGTGACCACACATTCATTATTGATAAGTGAGACCCGAGTTTAAGTTAATGAAAAGAAGTTATAGAGGCAAATGTGTGAAGAAAATATTGAGCGTCAACCTAACCCGAGAATATTAAGAAAGTAATTTGTTGTTGTCGTCGGTGAAGGGAAGAATAGAGGTTAATGTTGGATATACAGTATCTGAAAAACTAAGAAAGTAATTTGTTGTTGGCGAATAGAGGGAGAATAAAGGTTAATGTGTATGTATGCAAGGTGTAACTATATAGGAGTATCAAGTTCCGTGGAGGCTTAAATGGTTAATTGGCTGGTTGGTTTGTGTGTTGTATAAAGAGAGGTTGGAGTGACATGTCCAGCAGGTTTGGGTTGTGAGTAAGCGAAAGTGCAGGGCAGGAATGCAAAGTGTTCAGGGAGGGAAGGAGGGAGGCGAGAGAAGATACGGGCCAGAATTAAACCCGTACTTGTACATACCCTCTGTATTGTCATTCATTAATACTCCTCCTAGAATCATGTCGGTCCTTTACTTTGAAGATACCTTTTATTGGGAGTACTGTATGTATGAGGTCGTGAGAAGGGACGGTATAGGCTTAGTTAAAAATAAAGACTGTTAAGTGTGTTGTGTTGGTGGTGGAGACAGGTGGTGGAGAACAGGTGGTGGTGGTGGTGGACAGGTGGTGGTGGACTGGTGGACTGGTGGTTGTGGTAGTGGTGGTGGTGGTAGTGATGGTGGTGGTGGTAGTAGTGTCTAGTGGAAGTATGTTGTGTCATGAAGGTGTGGTGGGTGTGGCGAAAGATAATAAATAGTTTAGTAACTTTTAATCCAATCATATTGTATCTGTCAGACTTAATTGACAATGATGTAACTTTGACGTCTGAACTGTATTAAGAGGTATTGTGTATGGAACAAAATGCTAGTTAGCAAATTACAGAAGGATTGTAGCCTAGAACAATATGATATTATATATTCTTGTCAGTAATTTTCGCAGTGAAGCTCTTAAGAGTACGAGAATAGTTTCGTCACAAAGATGATTGATAAACAAACTACTGTATTGTACTAGTGATTTAAGTGACGGTGATAAGGATAGGAGTAGAGGTATTAGTAATGAACGATTTTAGGTGTATTGATGGTGGTAGTGGTAATGGCAGACACGTTGTAATGATGTATTGGTACAGTCACGAGCACTAATAAGTATACAGCTTTGGTTAAGGGGGAAGTATGGTGTTGGTAAATCTGGAGCAACTGAATCCTACAAACTATTCCAAGCAACAGAGCACCATTATTTATGCTCTTCTGGTTCTGTTTCCTAGCATACTTTGGAGGAATCAAGGCACTCCAATGTACCAAAAAAGAATTACCACCTTAAAGCTTCGTACAGTCCAATTCACCAACGAAAACATTCCAATGGAGATCTTATTATTGTGCATTTATTTACTGTCTCTAGTAGGTATTCGAAGCACACCTGAATACTTATTAGTGCTGGTGACTGTCCTGTATGTTCTTGGAGGCTATACAGGTGATACATAGTGAAGGTGGTGGTGGTACTACGTAGTGGGTATAGTATAACAGTAGATGGATGCACCGGTGGACCTGCCAAACCTCTACTTAAATTCAGAGCGTCAACAAGTGGTGGAATTTGTTCGGTTTTGCCAAGACTCTGTGTGTGTGTGTAAGTGTGTGTGTGTGTGTGTGTGTGTGTGTGTGTATGTTTGTGTGTGTGTGTGTGTGTGTGTGTGTGTGTGTATGTGTGTGTGTGTGTGTGTGTGTGTGTGTGTGTGTGTGTGTGTGTGTTGGACTGCAAGGGGTTCTGGCTCTGGGTCTGAGTGAAGGGGTTGGGTCAAGTGTGGCACAGGTTGGTGGGTTGTGTACTGGAGACTGACCAACTCGTGTATTTTTGCTTTGTTTTACACACACACACACACACACACACACACACACACACACACACACACACACACACACACACACACACACACACACACACACACACACACACACACACTCACTCACTCACTCACTCACTCACTCACTCACTCACACTCACACTCACACATACACACACACAAACACACACACACACACACACACACACACTAAAGACTGACCAACGGGTGTATATATCGTCTTATTTTTCACACACACACACACACACACTAAACACTGACCAACGGGTGTATATATCGTCTTGTTTTACACACACACACACACACACACACACACAACAGAACTGCAAAACTGACATTTAAACCCATACACCACATCGAGGTGATATAATTGAAACTATAGTGTTATTATTATTATTATTATTATTTTGTTACAGTTACTATCGGTCGGTGTTGTTATGTCACCATCATTGTCGCATCACAGTAACAGTCACACACGTAAACCACCTAGTCCATTTTTTTTAGAGTAAAATTATTGTCTTTTAAATAAGTATACAGGTTGGCTTATATATTATTATTATTATTGATATTTTTATTATTATTATTTTTATTTTTGTTATTATTATTATTATTATTATTATTATTATTATTATTATTATTATTATTATTATTATTTTCTTTTTTGACCAGTAAAGTAGCGAATTTCTCCATAACCTATCTATTTTATAAAATAAAAAGATCATCCACCCAGATTATAATTACTAAGTCACATATAAACGATCATATTGGTGGCACGTACAGTTATGAACACATGAATCAGACACACTTGAAACGGGGAACCCTTATTGTGCATAGTGTAGGATGAGATGTTGTGTGTAGAGGTGACGCGTCCTATTATATACTTGATAAGGGGCCCGTTAGAAGTGTGTCTCTTTCATGTGTCTGTAACTGTACAGCCATGGGTGATAGTGCTGGACCAGGGTCCAACGAGCGTTGGAGAACAACTGAACAGAGTTCCTACAAGTGAATTTTACAACCATTCTCAACGTTGAGAGAGGTTTAGAAAACTCACTTTTTCGAACTGTGTTCAGTTTCTCTCCAACACTCCTTGGACCCTGGTCCACCACTATCACCCATGGCTGTACATACAGTTCAGTTCATATTTTAAAACCATGGATGTAGGACAATCTCCTCTATATCTTGTAGAATAACACGATACACTCGGGGTAAACAACAAATCATTCCATATCAGTGCCAGATCTACTACCACTCGGTCAATGCCAATTAAGTCCACGTCCAGAAATATCCACGTGGGTGTGTAGAGCGGCACTGGTGGTGTGATGTTACAAGTACTGTACTGGCACGCCCACACCTCCAGTCCTAATCCATCTATTAGTATTGTTATTAGTATTAGTATTTCTTTCTTTCATTATTTATTTATTTACTTCATTTTTATAATTTTACTTTTTTCCAGTCCTAATCCATCTATTATTATTATTATTATTATTATTATTATTATTATAGTTTTTCTTTCTTTATTTATATTACTTCATTTTTATTATTATTATTTTTTTTTTTTTTTTTTTTTTTTTTTTTTGGTGGGGTTTATTTTTTTTTTTAGCAACTCCTTGTTCTAGTGCACTTGTTGTTATCTCTCTGAGTAATATATGTGTGTTTACGACGACGAATAAGAAGACATAGTTATAGGAGTTGGTATCCAGATTATTGTCATATGATAATTATTTGCTCGTTCCGTTTTCTCCGACGTGGATAAAATTTTAATTAAGACTCTTCCATATCGACACCTTGTTGAGTACCTTCTTGAAATCACCCTCATTATTATTATTATTATTATTATTATTATTATTAATATTATTATTTTTCTATATGATTCACTTCACATTGTTCTATTATCATAAGTCTTAGTTCGTTCTATAAAGAGTATGTGTATGGTGAGTATGATGAGTGTGAAGAGTTTGATGGTGAGTATGATGTGATATGTGTGAGAGTATAGTGGTGTGTATGATATGATAAGTGTGAGAGTATAGTAAGTATGATATGATAAGTGTGAGGAGTATAGTGAGTATGTATGATATGTGTGAGTATGGTGAGTATGATATATGTATGATAAGTGTAAGGAGTATAGTGAGTATGAGAGTATAGTGAGTATGATGTACTGTATGTGTGATAAGTGTAAGGAGTATAGTAAGTATGTTATGATACGTGTGAGAGAATAGTGAGTATGATGTATGTATAAAGAGACTGTGTTGATATGATATGTGTGAAGAGACTGTATTGATATGATATGTATAAAGAGACTGTATTGATATGATATGTATAAAGAGACTGTGTTGATATGATATGTATAAAGAGACTGTGTTGATATGATATGTGTGAAGAGATTGTATTGATATGATATGTATAAAGAGACTGTATTGATATGATATGTGCATGTGAAGAGACTGTATTGATATGATATGTGTGAAGAGACTGTATTGATATGATATGTGTGAAGAGACTGTATTGATATGATATGTGTGAAGAGACTGTATTGATATGACTCACCATGACTGTTGTGTTGGTGTTGGTGGTGGTGGTGGTGACGGGGGAGTGATGGGGCCCGAGCTGCAGGGAGAGGGACGGATGGACGGTTGTGTATCGCCGGTGATCGCTCGGCCAGTGGCTAGCTATACCCGACACCACCGCCTTTTATTCTCACTATTTCAGAGGACAAATTCCGTGCGGTGTCTTGCTCATTCCTTCAGATTTTGACTCTCCCTTCCCTTGCACACTCCTTCCCTTGCACACTGCCTTTCTTGCACACTCCTTCCCTTACACACTCCTTCCCTTCCCTTGCACACTCCTTCCCTTTTCTTCTCGCCTCCTTCCCTTCCCATACACACTCCTTCCCTTCCCATACACACTCCTTCCCTTCCCTTACACACTCCTTCCCTTCCCTTACACACACCTGCCCTTCCCATACACACACCTGCCCTTCCCATACACACTCCTTCCCTTCCCTTACACACTCCTTCCCTTCCCTTACACACTCCTTCCCTTCCCTTACACACTCCTTCCCTTCCCTTCTCCACTTCTTCCCTTCCCTTCTACACTCCTTCCTTTACCTTCTCCACTCCTTCCCTTCCTTTCTCCACTCCTTCTCTTCCCTTTACACACTCCTTCCCTTTCCTTCTCCACTCCTTCCCTTCCCTTCTCCACTCCTTCCTTTGCCTTCTCCACTCCTTCACTTCCTTTCTCCACTCCTTCTCTTCCCTTTACACACTCCTTCCCTTCCCTTACACACTCCTTCCCTTTCCTTCTCCACTCCTTCCCTTCCCTTACACACTCCTTCCTTTACCTTCTCCACTCCTTCCCTTCCCTTACACACTCCTTCCCTTCCCTTACACACTCCTTCCCTTCCCTTTTCCACTCCTCCTCATTTCGTCGTCCTCACCACCTGTTGAATCTTGGACAACTTTGGCTTCAGTACCCGATTGATTGGGTAATTTACTGATAGAAAACATTACGCACCGGGGAGATAGACAGGAAGGAAGGAAAAATAGTTGATATATTGTAGGTTTGAAGACCTAAATATAATCGACTCGAAACTAGATAGAAGTGCGTCGAAACCGTTTAAGATTTACCCTACATATCTATCTCTAACTTGGGTAATATTTAACATTTTCATATGCACGGCGTTATGTTTTTTTCATAACATTGGCTTGTGGGTGAAAAGTATGAGTGAACCATGACGTCTCTCACCACCTGGGCATCTGCACTCGTTCAGGTGTTGTCAGGTGGATTGACTCACACTTTGGCATCAACTATAAATATTTTGGTACTTTTATATGGTGATGGTGGTCAGTGATTGGATGCACCATTATAATATTACTTGTTCTCAGGTGTGGGGAATTATTTACGACCAACTAACTGAATGGCAAGAAGAGACTGTTGCAGAATTGGTGTATACTGCAGTAGTCTTTAATAAGAACCCTGTGGTGATCGTGTATGAAAATTGGAGGCTTCTGATTCCACCTGACTATGCCACGAAACAACCTCCTTCCTTCACTGAGTGTCGCTTGTGCCGAGCGCCTCGTGCTAACACTATAGAACACTATTGTCTGGCCTGCCCCACTGTCCGACACTTGCTGCCCCGGGGCCTGCCACTTGATGTGGTTTGTTGACACCTGCTGAACCACCAGGTTTTAGAGGAACGTCTGGTACGCCACCCTCGTTTTGGTGGATTTAAGTAGGTCATAATGTAAATATTTTTCATACTGTTATGTTTTCATGATGTCATGGGTCCCGCCTACCCTTATGTTTTGTTGTCTATCTTTTGATTGACGCCACGGTGCAATTAATAAAAAAAAAAAAAAAAAAAACTCCTTCCATATAGGTGGTGTTCGTGGCAATATTTGAAGGCCTCATTTATCTCCAATTTTCTGACTACATCACAGGGTCCCTTAAAGTAGTTTAGCAACCTGCTTGGAGATTAGGAGACATACGGTAGCAACTCAGTACCCAGTAACCTCTTGAGGATTCGAACCTGGCACCCCACAGTGAGACTAAGTTAAAGTGACGCTAGTCTTTGTACTATACCCATGTGTGCAGGGTATACTCAATTGTTACTATGGTCACCGAAATTAATTGATATTACCTTAAGGGGGAAGTTTTATGTTGGTAAATCTGGAGCAATCGAATCATCCAAACTATTCCAAGTAACAGAACACTTTTTTTTTTTTTTTTTTTTTTTTTTTTTTTTTTTTTTTTTTTTTGCTCTTCTGGTCCTGTTTCCTAGCATACTTTGGAAGAATCAAGGCACTCCAATGTACCAAAAAAGAATTACCACCTTAAGGAGAGAGTTTCATTTTGGTAAATTTGGAGTGCCTTGATTCCTCCAAGAAAGTATGCTAGGAAACAGGACCAGATGAACAAAACTATAATGGTGTTCTGTTGGTGGGAATTGTGTGGAGGAATTATTTGCTCCAGATTTACCAACACAGTACTACTAGGCCCTTAAGTATTTTTGGAGTAGAGAGTTATGTTAGATAGATGACGTGTGGTATATATTCCTATGCCTCAAAGAAGTTTTTATTGGTGTTGGCATTAGCAGGTTGTAAAATATATATATAGGATTTACTTGCCATACTTACATTTAAGGGGAAGTAATAACCTGCTGTGGGAAATTCGGGGGGCTCTGCCAGATTCCTCCAAGATATCCCAATAAACATTATAATCCCTCCACATAAGACTGTAGAGACGTGTTTGATTAAGGAGGAAGTTTTGTGTTGGTAAATCTGGAGCAACTGAATCCCCCAAACAATTCCAAGCAACAGAGAGAACACTATTATTTTTGCTCTTCTGGTCCTGTTTCCTGGTATACTTTGGAGGAATCAAGGCACTCCAATGTCCCAAAAAAGAATTACCACCTTAATGATGGAGTTCAGAGGGCTACTTATGCTCCAATTTGCCTACAACAGTTACTACCCTTAATTAAAGCATTTCTGGTTGGTTCTCTCGATCATAATAATTGACAATCTTTGAGTACAGTGAGCAACTTAAAGCTGTGTGTTTACTTCTTTACACCACGTGATCATAAGGGTGTTCATGTATTTAAGACGTAACTATTATATTACTGTGTTTCAAATAAGAGTGAGATCATAAGGGTGGTCATGTATTCAAGACGTAATTATTATGATACTGTGTTTCAAATAAGAGTGAGATGATAGTGTGTGGTGATTATAACAAAACAGCGAGATACTTGTCATTAACACAACCTTGCAACTCAGGATTTTTTAGTGGTATCCAAGATTTGAGACAACCTAAAACACCACATATATATTTTGAATGATTTTAGGGGGTAATTCACTTTTGTTACATTGGAGTACCTTGATTCCTCCAAAGTATGCTAGGAAACACGACCAGATGAACAACATAAATAATGGTGTTCTGTTGATTGAAATAGTTTGGAGGAATCAGTTGCTCCAGATTTACCAACACAAAACTTCCCCCTTAATCATAAAGGACCCTGTGATCGTGTATGAGATCTGGTGGCTTCTGATTCCTCCTGTCTATGCCACGAAACAAGCTCCTTCAATGTAGGTGTGTGTGTTTCGTGGCAATGCTTGAAGGACTCGCTAACCTCCAATTTTCTTACTACATCACGTGGGTCCTTAACACGAAGCACTTGAGGACTAAATCATTAAGTACTTTATAGAATGGAAACCAAAATTTTATCAACCAAGCTGAAAAGTGCATATATTTGTATAAGATTCCATACTCTGATATCTTCTTTGTAAAATATGTACATACACTCGCAATCAAATAACCACCGACACTTTCCTTCCATCGTGTAAATAAATTAGTATCATATCAAAATATAATCATACAACAACTCAACCCCCTCAATTATACTTATGAGGTGCTGCAAAATCATACACGTGTTGTTCTTTATTACCAAGATATTTACTATGATGGAAGGAAAGTGTCGTTGGATATTTGATTGTGGCTGTACACTCGCAATCCACAATCCCTAGCCCACTTGAGTCGAATTCCGAAATCTGGAGCAAGCGGTTTCTGGACGACAGCTCACCCCACCCAAAGCCTTCATTGGTTCGAAATGTGTGTGGCCTCGTGATGGTTTGAGTGGGCTGTCGTCCAGAAATCGCCTGCTCCAGATCTTGGGTTTCGACTCAGGTGGGCTAGGGATTGTGGATTGCGAGTGTACAGCTCCAGACAAAACTCTCTCGATTATGTTGGCAGCAAAGGGCATCACTGAATCTTTTAAGAGAAAAACACACACTACATTGACTCCAAGTATAATGACACACACACACACACACACACACACACACTACATTAACTAAAGTATGATGACATGCATACATACATATAGGACCTCCCTCTGATAGCACACACACACACACACACACACACACACACACACACTGAATATTAAGATCCAACCAAATTGCCAACCGAGTGGAGAGAGTTTAATTGGGAGCTTTTCATGGCCCGAACTGTGCTGTAAGTGGAGTGGAAGGATGAATGAAGTTACATCTCTTTATTTTTCATAATGTTTATTTTCCTGGTGCTTTTCGAAGAACCTGGGGGGAGGATTGGAGGGAAAGAGGGGAATATACTAGGAAACAGGACTAGAGGAGCAAAAATAATAGTGTTCTGTTGCTTGGAATAGTTTGGAGGATTCAGTTGCTCCAGATTTACCAACACAAAATTTCCCCCTTAAGGTAATATTTATTCATAATCTTACTTTGCTAATAATAAAATCAGTGTGAGGAATATTATGAAGGACTATGAGGCACGCTAGTAAGATAACATGGTATTGTCTAGCATTAAGTATGACGTTAAATGACATGATGACGTCACAAATTGAGGTCATCACAACGGGAGGCACCGGTGACATACGTATATATATATGTTTTTTTTTTTTTTTTTTTTTTTTTTTTTTTATGATCCTAGGGAAGGGAACAAACACCTCTCACCCGTTCATCATCTCCATAAACTCTGAAATTGAGAAGTAGAATACGTAAAACTCGGGGATTATATTTGTTGGGTTATTTCATTATTTTTAGTTCTTTAGGCCTGCTAAAATCGGGAGTGTAGCATTCCTAGTTAATGTGCTTTGGGTTAATTCATTATTATTAGTTCTTCGGGCGTGTTTCGATCGGGAGTGTAGTATTCCTAGTTAACCTGAAAGAATCGGTAGCCTCTTGTATTCGTGCGATGAAGTTAAGGGACCCTGTGATCGTTTGTGAGACTTGGTGGCTTCTGATTACTCCTGTCTATGCCACGAAACAAGCTCCTTCAATGTAGGTGTGTGTGTTTCGTGGCAATGCTTGAAGGACTCACTAACCTCCAATTTTCTTACTACATCACTTGGGTCCTTAAGGAGGTAATTCACTTTTTCTACAGTGGAGTGTCTTGATTCCTCCAAACTATGCCAGGAAACGGGACCAGATGAAAATAAAATAATGGTGTTCTGTTGCTTGGAATAGTTTGGAGGAATCACTTGCTCCAGATTTACCAACACTGTACAATACTTCCCCCCTTAAGGACACTGTATCGTGTTTGAAAATTGGGAGGCTTCTGATTCCTCCTGACCATGCCACGTAACAAGCTCCCTCGATATAGGTGATGTTTCGTGGCAATATTTGAAGGACTCATTTATCTCCAATTTTCTAAAACTACAACACAGGGTCCCTTAACAAATTATGGTGTTGGTATGGCGACAATAGGCTACTTTTTTTTGTACCCCCAGATGGTAGGCGATTGTACATACCATCTATTTTAAATGACATAAAGGTGACAGTATTAAAGTCCCCCAGACCAGCATAGGAGTAGCATCAAAACACTCATGTGACACCAACAACATTCCCAAGTTAAACAATGTGTACTCGACCACCTTCTATCTCATTCATTCATTTTCAGACTCTACTACTCACTCACTCCTCCATCCACTCTCCGACTCTACTACTCATTCCTCCATTCTCCCACTTTCCTACCCACTCACTCATTCATCCATTCTATTTTGGTACAATGGAGTGCCTTGTTTCCTGCTAGGAAACAGGACCAGAAGAGCAAAAGTAATGGTGTTCTGTTGCTTGGAATAGTTTGGAGGATTCAGTTGCTCCATATTTACCAACACAAAATTTCCCCCTTAAGCAGCCAAATTGTCATAAACGTGGACGACTTGCCTTCCTTGTAATAGATACGGAGGGCTTCCCTGAGTTCCTCTTTGAGTGCATCCTCGTCCTCTTCAACGAGGAACTTTGCAGCCAACTCAACAAACTCCTCAAATTCGATCTGACCAGAGCCTGTGGGAAAACAGGTTATAGCCAGATATGTCTGATGAAATTCACACAAATACACAAACAAATAATGGATAAAAGGAATATATTTTTTTCAATTAAAACTAACTTTTACCCGTAACGAATCTACTTGATAATAGTGGCAGTGTTTAGTGAAAGCTTGGGGCAGTAATCATAGTTAACTTTGAGTTATACTCTATGAATTGAGACTTTACTTGTATTCCTAACACTAAATACCAATAACCATCTCTGTACTCGTCCTGAACTCACCGTCCTCGTCAGTCTCGGCGATAACCTCCTGAAGGTTCTTCTCAGAGATCTTGACGCCCATCATCCTGAGAATGACGCCCACAGTCTCTGGGGTGATGTAGCCCTTCCCGTCAGTGTCGAACGAGTTGAACTCCTTCTCCAGGGCTGGCGAAGTGGAATTGGTAGTATTAAATTGGTACTATTAAATTGGTAGTATTAAATTGGTAGTATTAAATTGGTAGTATTAAATCAGGGGACTTATTCCTCCATTGTTAGACAAAACCTTAGATAAAAATTGTCTGGGTCAGTGAAACCATCGTAACTACCACAAGTTAATTATGAGCTCAGTTGTCCCTGCCACAGTCTACCTTAAGGGGGTGCGGGAGTAGGGAACAGGCATGGGGGGAGGGGTGCAGGAATAGGGGGACAGGCTTGGGGTGGGTAGAAAGCCTGTCCCCTACTCTTGCACCCCCACCAAACCCCCCCCCCCCACCAAGCCTGTCCCCTACTCCTGCACCTCCCCCAAGCCTGTCCCCCTATTCCCGCACCCCCCAAGCCTGTCCCCCTATTCCCACACTACCTTAAGGACCCTGTGATCGTGTATGAAAATTGGAGGCTTCTGATTCCTCCTGACTATGCCGCGAAACAAGCTCCTTCCATATAGGTGGTGTTTCGTGGCAATATTTGAAGGACTCGTTTATCTCCAATTTTCTGACTACTGTACATCACAGGGTCCCTTAACTAACTGCCAACATTATACTTCTCGTTAAGGACAAATGATATAATTGGATGTAACTGAAATATATATTATCATTCCACATGTTATAATCTACGTGTTCCTCCGGCATTTTTCTCCCTTTTTTTCATTTTTTTTCTAATGAACTGTTTCGTCGAGTTGATAAGCCTTCACTTGGCACTTACCTCCGATCTGCTCCTCGTCTAGTGAATCCTGAAACAGAAGGAACCTTGTTAGTAACTCAGATTTTAAGCTAACGTCTTATACACTGTAAAAAAAAAAATCTTAATTGGGGATATAAACGAGACTCTGTGATCATACTCCCTCACTGGGTGAGAGAGACAAGGACGGGTGACTAAGCAATTGGCAACACTGTGGAGAAGGGCAATACCTCTCATTCCGAATGTTTGTTTCTTTTTTTATACTCAGGCCTGAGTCTCTTTTGAATTCCCTCCTTTGTTATAACACATTCACACCTGGTATCAATTTACAGCAGTAGAAATTCAATTGATACAATTTTTCATTGATAGAGAATCGTTACAGGTGCATTTGTTTACAATATTTAATTTTAATTATGACAGGTGATGGGAGGCTAATGGGAAGGTGAGGGGTCGTCAGTAGTATGGAGGGGGAAGGTAATGGTTATGGGAGGTTAATGGGAAGGAGAGTGGTCGTCAATAGTATGGAGGGGGAAGGTAATGGAGGGGTAGTCAGCTCTGAGGAGAGGGATACGGTAGGAGAGGGAGAGAGTTTAAACCACAACCAATGTTATATAGAATATTTTTATGGTTGAACATCAGTGGCGATAGAAGGAGGCCAGCTATAGTCCATTTTATCAATTATATATTTTTTAAGTTCTTTATTTACCTTTAGTACAAGCCCCAACACTCTGGGAAACGTTGCCGCTAAAGGCCATGAAGTTATTTGATACATGGTGGGATATTGATATGAGAAAACATTTTATCTAACCTGACGAAAATATACAAGTCTCCCTTTGCTGAACTCAAATGATACTGATTTTCTTCCCACAGAAAACAGACGTCTCGTACTTTGGTATGGATATTGGAGGTCTGTGTCTTATAACATAGTTTGGAGGAATCAGTAGCCAGTCCTTCAATTCTGAATACATTCTGGTGATTATTAAATCTGAACTTTAACATAGTTTTGAAAAATATATGTAGAGTTTATCTTGGTTTGCTGTACCATTCTTAAAATAACTAAGAAATTAATATGAAGAAGCTGATTTGTATTTGTTGTAGAAAAGAAACAAAACAGCGAAAATATGTGAACTGTAGTCGTGTGAAAGTTGGGCAGCAGGTGGCAAAGGGACAACACTCACTGATCCACTCTAAGCATCACTACTCTACTGTACAGCCACAATCAAATAACCACCAACACTTTCCTTCCATCGTACAAATAAATCAGTATCATATCAAAATATAATCAATCATACAACAACCAACACCTTACGTCAACTCAATCCCCTTAATTATTATTTTGTGGTGCTGCAAAATCATACATGTGTTGTTCTTTATTAACAAGATATTTACTACGATGGAAGGAAAGTTTCGGTGGATATTTGATTGTGGCTGTACATTCCATCAGATTGGGGTTCGGTTCTCCTCGTGCTGAACTTGTGTTGGGGGAAGAAGTGAGGGAAACGAGGGAAGAAACTGAGGGAAACGATAAGGTGTATGGTTGTTGATTATACAGCTGCTGTGGTCCGGTAGGCTATATATACTAAATGTGGTGGATATAGAATTATAGATTATTACATAGACAGAACGAGACAGATAGATAATTAAGTATATATAGAGAAAATAATTAAGAGGAGGGAAGAGAGAATGTAAATATTACTTAGTTGATTAAATCCAAACTCCTAGTACTCGAATTCAGCAGAAAAAATCATCTCTGGGTTGAAACTTTTTTTGTGTGAAACTCAGTTAATGTTCCGTCGTTACTGGAACTTTCATGATATTTCCCGCAATTGTTTACATATATTTATTTACTCCTATTAATATCCCACCATGTATCAAATAACTTCATCATGGCCTTTAGCGGCAACGTTCCCCAGAGTGTTATTAGGGCTTGTACTAAAGGTAAAAAAAACTAAGAACTTAAAAAATAAATAAAGTTACTGTAAATACCGTATAGTCCCAATAAAGGCCAGCCACTGCACCCGATGGTCAAGTTGGGTAGGTCAGTAAGCTCCCCATATAGGAAGGTCCAGGTGCAGGGAAATTTCTCTGTTTTAGGGAATTTTGAAATCCAAACAGGGAAATTATATAAAGAGTGTTCAAGAATAAACGGGGAAATTTCTACCAGACGAAATACCGAAAAGACCGTCGATGTTCAAGAATAAACAGGGAATTCTTGAGGTAAATAGGGAAATTCGGATTGTAAAGCTGGGGAAATTTCGTCAAGGAGATCTGGCAACACTGACCTGGTCCAGGGATACGCTTTTGTTTTGTTCTGTCTTTAAATCTGGAGCAACTGAAATCCTCCAAACTATTCATGCAAGCAACAGGACACCATTATTTTTGTTCATCTGGTCCTGTTTCCTGGCATAGTTTGGAGGAATCATGGCACTCCAATGTAACAAAAGTGGTGGTAGTAGTAACCCAGTGATGATCGAAAACTGAAACTATCATCATTGTCACAGAATAAAAATTAATCAGTATCATGTCTAAATACAACAACACCATATAATTATCAACTTGACCCCCTCATTTATTATTATTTTGAGGTGCTGCAAAAATCATACGTGTGTTATTCTTTATCTAATATTAATATTATTTTGAGGTGCTGCAAAAATCATACGTGTGTTGTTCTTTATCGATTATTATTATTTTGAGGTGCTGCAAAATCATACGTGTTTTGTTTTTTATTACCAAGATAATTACTACGATGGAAGGAAGGAAAATATTGCAGGATATTTGATTGTGTCTGTACCGGTATTATTTTGTTACATTGGAGTGCCTTGATTCCTCCAAAGTATAATTATATGCCAGGAAACAGGACCATATAGATGAACAAAAATAATGGTGTTTGTTCTCTGTTGCTTGGAATAGTTTAGAGGATTCATTTGCTCCAGATATATATACCAACACTGCACTTCCCACTTAATTAAACACACATGGACGAATATAAATAAAACACTCAGGAGCATCGTTCAAAAAAAGTGAGATTGATGCGAGGAATAACAATGGACAGGAGAAACTCGCTTCTTATTAGGGTCGATTCCACAGTCGTTCGTAGCGGTTTGTAAGCATGCAAACGAAAGAATGTTAGCCGTGTAAATGACTTGTGGGTGACTTATTTAATGAATTTGGTGAGTAATCGATGCAGTCATCAACATTATCTAACTGTTGGATAGATTTTGTGAATGTGGATACTCAGCTTTTGGAAAATAATGAAGCCTTACAAGTGTGGTTGGTTAAGAAGCTAACAAACGAATACGACTGTGGAATTATTATTATTATTATTACTAGCTATGACACAGCATGCATCCCTTTACTGACTGTATTGTAGCTATTGTAGAATATAGTATAGTTATCAAATCACCATTATCATTATTATTATTATTATTATTATTATTATTATTATTATTATTAGCTATGACACAACAAGCATCCCTTTACTCACTCACCATATCTCTCGGTGGAAGTAGGCAGACAGGCAGGAAGTGAAGGAAGGAAGAGTTACACACACACACACACAGGGAGTCCCACACGTTGCTCTGTCTCATCTGCTCTGGTCACTTTGGTTGGGTCAGGCTGATTAGAGCGGACACACACAAACACACACACAAACACACACACACACACACATACACACACACACACACATTACAGTAGCTATAAGTGATTGGCCTCGTCTCGTTTTCTACTTGTTTTTTTCTTGTTATTTTTTTTCGAGTACCTGCTCCAAATTCCGTACGAGTCTTTTTCCTTTTTTTTTTTTTTTTCCTTTCAGATGTTTGTATACTTTGGTCATCACCGCGTGTGTGGACCTAAACTGATGCTTAATTAAGTGTTGCAGCAGAACTTAACACGTTAAAGTTTTATCATTATTATTATTATTTATTATTATTATTATTATTTTTTTTTTTTTTTTTTTTTTATTATTATTCTTATTATTTTTTTTTTTTTATTATTATTATTATTATTATTACTATTATTATTATTATTATTATTATTATTATTATTATTATTATTATTATTATTATTATTATTATTATTATTATTATTATTGTAATTATTTTTAATTTTATTTATTATAAAAATGTTATTACTATTATTCATATAAATATTGTATTGTATAAACATGGCTTCAGATTTATATTTCTCATTTCTATAATTATAAACAAAAAATATATAAAATGAAAATAACACCGAAATAACATCTCAGCATACAGCAACAAAATTGGAATCCCTGGCTGGGGAGATAGTACACTTTTGTTACACTGGAGTGCCTTGATTTCTCCAAAGTATGCCAGGAAACAGGACCAGATGAACAAGAATAATGGTGTCCCGTTGCTTAGAATAGTTTGGAGGAATCATTTGCTACAGATTTACCAACACTGTACGACCCCCTTAAACAATGAAAGGATACACACACATACAAAATAAAACACACAATTAACATGTAAGTTTATTTATTATAACTGAAAGTGGGTGGAAGATACTGCTTGCCTGACATTCCTCATACATAGACATCAGGTCTATATACGACGTTAACTTTAATAACAAAAATAACAGCCTGGATAACATAACATAACGATCACAGGGTCCTTAATTAATGGCAACATCTTTTCTACTTAGGTTACCAACGAGTATAAACACAGCGCTACAATTTCATCATTTTGAAAACTATAACAAGAGTAGAAGGCAAGCAGTAGAAAGGCATATCTTAAAACTAACTTACTTAAGATTTTTATAGTATTTTAATGCTAACAGGGAGATAACTTTGGGAGACCAAAAGGTGAAGTAGCTTTCGCAGACAGAATAAATGCACAGAATGTAGTATAATAATTTGGGGAAGAGACTATGTTAACAAGTGCTTCTCCGGGTCAAAGTAATCTTAAAAACCTGATTTAATGAACAAACAGAATTGTTTTATTGACCTCACCGATCACTGATACCAGTCTAAGGCCGATAGTGTCAATTTCCTTTCTTTCTGAAACATTTTTAGGGGATAAATAGGACAAAAAGTGATGGTTGTTAAGCACATAAACTAACAATGTTTATTCTGAAGTTCTGTTAAGCACAAACAAACATAGAAAGTATTCAGTTCCCGTAGAAACAGCTAACAATTTTTCGAAGTGCACGATGAAGAAAGAAGCGATCTGATGTTGATTTAATTAAGGTAGATAAGTATCATTGATGTGAAGAAACAATAGTGAAATGTTGTCAATAATGAGTGCCTCTAAAATGGTGTTGATTGTGATGAGTTAGTGGTTCAGCCAGTACAGTACACTCCCTGTACTGACCTCCATCATGGCCACCATCTATGAGGCTAACCAGTTTACTGCCAATATAATGTACTGTACATTAAACCTTGGTTAAGTTGTACTGCTACTACCAGCAAGGACATTTTCAGAACAAAACAAGAGGTCTCGGACATTGAATGAAGTATTCTGGATGGGTGGGTGGTGTGGTGAGTTAGTAGGCAGTGGTGGGTGTAGGGACTGGCAGACGTGGGTAGCCTTGGTGGATGGATGGTGGATGGGTTCGGTCATCCAGGCAGTGGATGGATAGATGGATGGATGGATGGATAAGATGAGGTGTCTTGACATGTTTGTTTATCCGGCCATCATATCCATGAATTCTGTCAAGATAACACATTAATGTTTAGTTCTGTGTAGACTTTGCAAAACTCTGACTGTCCTTAAATATACTTGTAATTATGTGTTTAAGATGGAAGTACAGTGTTGGTAAATCTGGAGCAAATGATTCCTCAAAACTATTCCAAGCAACAGAACACCATTGTTTTTGTTCATCTGGTCTTGTTTCCTGGCATACTTTGGAGGAATCAAGACACTCCAATGTAACAAAAGTGAATTACCCCCTCAATGTTATAAAAATCGTACTGATTGTATGAGAGAAACTGGTTAGCTTACCCAATAGAAGAAAAAAGTGTATATTATGGCAAACTTTTTCAGGCAGACTATTTATCACCTCACGTATCAGTCTTGTAAGTAGACTAAGCACATTATTCTGTGTCGAATTATCCTAACACTCCTTTCCCTCTGTTTCCTGTATACTCTTTCTATTTTTAGTGAGGCAGGATTGCTCTATATACAGTACACTCATGGTAGGCTTCACAACCACAAAAACTGGTAGGAGATCCGAGGAAACCTTAATTAAGGACCCTGTGATCGTGTATGAAAATTGGAGGCTTCTGATTCCTCCTGACCATGCCACGAAACAAGCTCCTTCCAAATAGGTGTGCGTGTTTCGTGGCAATATTTGAAGGACTCATATAACTCTAATTTTCTGACTACATCACAGGGTCCCTTAAACTGACGAGAGGAAGGAAGGAAGGACATTTACTAGTATGACTGACAGACTACTCGTATTACTTTAGTTTTCTTTTAACATTAAGAGTGTAAAGATTCATATATATATATTTCCCTCACTAACACCAACAAACTAAGAGAAACAAACCCCACCATCCAACTGTTAAAAAAATAAATAACATGTGCTAGCTGGTGTCAGAAAATTGGAGGCAAACGAGTCTTCCAAATATTGACATGAAACACCATCACCTATATACAGAGTGATTCAGTATTCCATGCATTAAACTAAATAATGACTTGCTTGGATAATTCTAAGCAAAAATGTCTCTATGATAAAATGTCGAATTACACATAGTTTAACTGTTACAATACATTTATGATACTATATTAAGGAAGGCAATAAGTGAAGGGAAATTTACCTAGATTTCTGAGGATATGTTTCAGATGTTTGTAGTACAGGAATAGAATGTGTTGCTCATGAATAAACAGCACTTTGAACATATTCTTTCGATTGTAGCAAAAATAAGTACACTGTAGTAGTGATCAATGAATAAAAATGTACAAAATCTAGGTTAGTTTCCCTTCACTTTTCGCCTTCCTTAAAACAGTATCATAAATGTATTGTAATAACTAAACTTTGTATAATTCGACATTTCATCATAGAGACAATTTTGCAGGTCATCATTCAATTTAATGCATGGAATACTGAATCACCCTGTATAATGTCTGTTTCTCGGGACAGTCAGGAGGAATAATTTACCTCCAAAATGTCTATAATAAAATAGGATTACTTACAAGTTGCTTTCACCCACTCACTCCCCCTACTCACCCACCCACTCATTCCTCCACTCTCCCACCCTTCCTCTCACTCATTCCTCGACTCCCACACCCATCCACCCATTCCTCCACTCTCCCACCCACTCACTCCTCCACTCTCCCACCCTCCCTCCCTCTTACTCACTCACCCACCCACCCTCCCTCTCACTTACTCACTCACCCACCCACTCATTCCTCCACTCTACCACCCACTCTCCCTCTCACTCACTCACCATCAAAGTCCAGTGTGCCTGAGCCGTCCTCGTCCACCTCCTCAATGATACCGTCCAGTTCCTCCTCCGTCAGCCTGTTGTCTAGTTCCCTCAGGATTTCCTTCAGGGTTTCTGTTGTGATGTACCCGTTGCCTGCAAGGAGAAGGTAGGTAGTCAGAGATCCTCCATGGGTTTATTTTTTACATTGACCGAAGACGGGAAGATCAAGGGGTTTTGTTGTACAGGGAATCAATCGCCTCACTATATAGTTAGTTAGGTTTGGGAATTATTATATTGATGGATTAATAAGCTTTTTGCGAAATGCCTGACGGGGAAATTATCTTAGTAGGTAACCCCTTAGTGGGAATTATCTTACTACAATACTGAATATAATATTATGTACAGTTGAGCAATTAGAAAGTGCAACAAAAATCTGACTGTATATGTCAACATCTTTACCACCACTCAAAGTTCAGCCAATCACATCCCACCTTACATTGGCTCTGGGTTCCCTGTGATTCGTTCATAAAGATACGAGGACTTACTACAAACAACTACCAGATGTTGCCATAGACATCCAAATTTTTCTTGCTCTTTCTACTTGCTCAACTGTACAGTACTAAACTTTTCCAAGTACTGACTGACCTCCCTTGTCGTAGATTCGAAACGCTTCTTTTAACTCTGCCTTGAGCGCCTCCTCGTCCTCCTCAATGAGAAACTTGGCTGCCAACTCAACAAACTCCTCGAACTCCAGCTCCCCGGACCCTGTGAGTGGGAGGGGGGGGAAGGGGGCAGGACTGGTTATCACTCCACTCTGACACTCAAGAGGTAACAGCTAACACCTTTAGGACCCTGTGATCATGTATGAAAATTGAAGGCTTCTGATTCCTCCTAACTATTCCAAGAAACAAGCTCCTTCCATATAATATAGTAGGTGGTGTTTCGTGGCAATATTTAAAGGACATATTAATCTCCAATTTTCTGACTACATCACAGAGGCCCTTAAGAGGAGGAACTCTTTTTGGTATAATTGGAGGCTACAATAATTCCCCCCCAAAACTGTCATCACTTCAGTTACTAATAAAATAGGGATCTGTTTCGGAGCATAGTTTGGAGGAATGAGTAGCACATCAATTTACCAAAAGATTCTCCCCTTCAACACTTAATTAAACCTTATACGTTGTAGACACATATTTGGTGGATTGAAATTCGAGCTTATTTTTTTTTTTTTTTTTTTTTTATTGGAGGGGGAGGGGAGTGTTGTATAATGTTCTCACTCCCCCCCCCCCCCCCATCCCCACTCTCTCTCTCTCTCTCTCTCTCTCTCTCTCTCTCTCTCTCTCTCTCTCTCTCTCTCTCTCTCTCCCTCTCTCTCTCTCTCTCTCTCTCTCTCTCTCCTCTCTCTCTCTCTCTCTTCTCTCTCTCCTCTCTCTCTCCTCTCTCTCTCTCTCTCACCGTCTTCGTCAGTTTCGGGCAACCACTTCCATAAGATTCTTCTCTGTGATCTTGACGCCCATCATCCTCAAGATGGTGCCAACAGTCTCGGTGGTAATGGCTCCCCTCTTGTCAGTGTCGAAGGATTCAAACGCCTTCCTGAGAGCTGCAAGAGACGTGTGTGGTGTCAGTGTCGGAACAATAAGTATCCTGTACAGTGCAAGTAACTATATGTATACGAACCCTCCCCCTCCCCCCCTTTCCCTATTCACTGTATATAAAGGAAGTTTTAATATATTACTACTGTATTTATCCCCATTACTTAAGAAAGCTGCTGAAAGTACAGTAGATTTTTTTATTGTGATGAAGGTGTAGTGAATGTGTTGAGTTTGTATGAAGAAGACAGTGTTTATATCTTGCCTCACCTCTATACATACACCATTGAGTCAATATCATTACTCTCTCTATATATATATACATGTATATTTGGTTGGAAATTAATTGAGTACGTGTTAGTTTCTGAGGAAGCTATGGGTGTGTTGGTTCCAAAATTAAACATTAGAGGAGTATCGGATCCCTGGAAAAATATAAGTTAACAGCGGCATTATGTAACAACCTCGGCCAGGACTGAATTTTGGTGCTGGCTCTCTCCTATAGAACTAAGAAAAAAAGGATCGTGGTTTCTATATTAGATTTCCATGAAGAGCATGTATGAATATAGAACTTAATTATTTGCATTGTGGTTTGGAATAGATATTGAGAACTACAGTTTCTGACTTTCTCAAATGATAAGACTATAAGGTAACTCCCATATTTTATGAAGTTACACAGTTGTTATCATTAAGGGGGAAGTTTTGTGTTGGTAAATCTGGGGCAACTGAATCCTCCAAACTATTCCAAGCAACAGAAGAACACCATTATTTTTATTCATCTGGTCCTGTTTCCTGGCATACTTTGGAGGAATCAAGGCACTCCAATGTACCAAAAAATAATTACCACCTTAAGTATCGTGTAAATACTCAGACCACATTGCTATGCCTTACGATCTATAGATGGTGGTCTGGTCTTTATACTAATACTGGAACTGTTAGAGGAGCTACAGACACGTGAGGCTATTATGGTACACGAGACAATCAAAAAACCGTCGCGTGGGATCGCAAAAATTTGATGATAAGAGTTATGGATGGGTTTTGGATTCCTTTCTCTACACAAACAAGTCCTTGGGTGCCGTCGAATAGAGCTCTTGTGGATTAGTCATGAGTCTAACATTTGCCATTTTGGCCTCTGTTGCCTGGCACTAGTAGGATGTTATGGTAGCATTGTCCTGGGTAGAAGACTGAATTGAATGAATCCCTTTCTGTACAAATCCATTCGTAGACAGAAGTCGTTGTTGAGATGTTGTTGGGGGTAGTTTTTTTTTTTTTTTTGTGGGGGGGGGAATTTGTGGAAGGGACATTTGTGAGTGAAGGTCAGAGTGCACATCATGAGTGAAGGTCAGAGTGCATCTCATGAGTGAAGGTCAGAGTGCACATCATGAGTGAAGGTCAGAGTGCATCTCATGAGTGAAGGTCAGAGTGCACATCATGAGTGAAGGTCAGAGTGCATCTCATGAGTGAAGGTCAGAGTGCATCTCATGAGTGAAGGTCAGAGTGCACATCATGAATGAAGATCAGAGGTGCATCTCATGAGTGAAGGTCAGAGTACATCTCATGAGTGTGGGGTGCATGGCCTCCTCTTCCCCCATACATACCGTCTATCTGGTTTGCTTCAAGGGAGTCCTGGAATGATATAGTTGTCGTGTTAGTGTATAAAGAACCATAGATGCCAAAGGAGAAATGTGTTACTTGTGGTGCATAAAAAGAAAATATAAAACAACAGACCAAAATAAATTAAAGTTAATCTTTTAGTTTGTAGATTTTGCAACATAAAAAAAAACGTAATAATGATAAATAAACCAATTAATTATATAATGTACAGCCATGGCTGATAGTGGTGGACCAGGGTCCAAGGAGTTTTCGAGAGCAACTGAACAGAGTTCGAACAAGTGATTTTTCCCAGACCATTCTCAACGTTGAAAGAGGTTTAGAGAGACTCACTTTTTTCGAACTCTGTTCAAGTTGCATCTCCAACACTCCTTGGACCCTGGTCCACCACTATCACCCATGGCTGTACGTTACAATAACATATTAAACAGTACATAACAGTTGCAAAACAAAATAAAGGAAAACTTAAATATAAACACTAGCCATTCCAAAGACATAATATATGTATTAAGCAAATAAAATCATAAATCAAAACAAAAACCCTTAAAAACATTTGGTAACGACGATGTTCTCTCCCACTGGTCACTTTCACCCTTCAAATGATTTTTAACAAGTAATTTTTCTTTTGCAGGTACAATAATAAACCTTGTGTTTTATAGGCTATAGTCCTTTTCAATTATGTTCTAAATACTCATACACACGGATACTGTACTATTACTAACTGTGTCCTCGTAACATAATGATTAAAACTCGTCCAGTACCAGATTCTGTCTCAAACGAGTTGAAGGAAATCCATATACTATACAAATATAGTTCTGGAGTGTTTATTGTGCTGTTTTCTACACTTCAATCCCACTTTATTTAGGACCCTGTGATCGCGTATATAGGGAGTTGGTGGGCTTCTGATTTCTCCTAACTATACCCAAGAAACTTGCTCCTATATAGGTGGTGTTTCGTTGTAATATTTGAAGGACTCACTAACCTCTAATTTTTTTTTACTATATCACGGGGGTTCCTTAACTACCATAGGCAGAATTATATATATTTTATGCAATACACCTTCACTACCCATCCATACACCCTCACTAACCCATCCATACACCCTCACTACCCATAACATACACCCCTCACCCACCCATACAGTACACCCTCACCACCCATACATACACCCTCACCACCCATACATAAGTGTTGGTTGGCAAGTGGCACCAACAAGGAAAAGGGAATGTGGCACTCTATCTTGTAAGTGGCACCAGGTCGTTTGTCACTCTCTCCTGTGTGTGTGTGTGTGTGTGTGTGTTATGTGTGTGTGTGTATGTGTGTGTGTGGTGTTTTCTTCTTCCTCCATATCTCTCTTCTATGTGTGTGTGTGTGTGTGTGTGTGTGTATGTGTGTGTGTTCCTCCATATCTCTCTCCTATGTGTGTGGTGTGTGTGTGTGTGTGTGTGTGTGTGTGTGTGTGTGTGTGTTCCTCCATATCTCTCTCTCATCCAGCCTTTCCTTCTACCACACATCTCTTTTACACTCTTTTTTTGTTTTCGTCATTAAATAAGTTGTCTTCTCTCTCTCTCTCTCTCTCTCTCTCTCTCTCTCTCTCTCTCTCTCTCTCTCTCTCTCTCTCTCCTCCTCTTCTCTCTCTCTCTCTCTCTCTCTCTCTCTTCTCTCTCTCTCTCTCTCTCTCTCTCTCTCTCTCTCTCTCTCCTCTCTCTCTCTCTCTCTCTCTCTCTCTCTCTCTCTCTCTCTCTCTCTCTCTCTCTCTCTCTCTCTCAGAAACGTATCTTACCTCGGATGTATATAATAATTTAGCTCATTTTTATAAAGTATACAGCAATATCCTATAGATTGTCCAATTAATTAAGGGGGGAAATCATTCACTTTCGTTACATTGGAGTGCCTTGATTCC
>JAWQEG010005392.1:0-30869 GCA_033782935.1 Petrolisthes cinctipes | reverse complement strand
AGATGATGATGATGAAGAGGAGGATGAGGAGAATGACGAGGAGGAGGAGTAGGAGTAGGAAGATGATGATGATGATGATGAAGATGAGGAGGAGGAGGAGGAAGAGGATGAAAATGATTATGTTTGTATATTCATCGGGACTTATAGAGGTTGTTATTTAATTACAGAGTTAAAGTATACCTGTAGTAGCTTTGGTAGTAGTAGTAGTAGTAGTAGTAGTAGTAGTCCTTGTGGTAGTTGGAGTGGTAGTAATCGTCGTGGGTATGGTAGTCGTTTCAGCTGTAGTGGTAGTTGGAGTGGTTGTGGTAGTTGGAGCAGTAGTGGTAGTTGGAGTGGTTGTGGTAGTTGGAGTGGTTGTGGTAGTTGGAGTGGTAGTTGGAGCGGTAGTGGTAGTTGGAGTAGTTGTGGTAGTTGGAGTGTCAGTAGTAGGTGGTTCAGTATCGATTGCAGTAGTTGGTGTAATAGTAGTAGTGGTTGGTGAGGGTGTGGTGGTGGTGGTAGCAGTGGTTGGAGAGGGAGTAGTGGTGGTAGTGGTAAGAGTGGTTGGAGAGGGAGTAGTGATGGTTGTGGTAAGAGTGGTTGGAGAGGGAGTAGTTGTGGTAGTAGTAAGAGTGGTTGGAGAGGGAGTAGTGGTGGTAGTGGTTGGTGAGGGAGTAGTTGTGGTAGTGGTAGGAGTGGTTGGAGAGGGAGTAGTTGTGATAGTAGTAAGAGTGGTTGGAGAGGGAGTAGTGGTGGTAGTGGTTGGTGAGGGAGTAGTAGTGGTGGATGGTGGTCCAGTTGTAGTAGAAGCAGTAGTAGAGGCAGCAGTAGTAGTAGTAGTAGTAGTAGCAGTAGTAGTAGTAGTAGTAGCTTGAGAATCATCCCTACCCTCGTTGTACAAGACTGACAAATCAACAGGCTGTAAGGAAGAGAACTTGACCATATCATCTATTCGCCTTGATTCCTCCAAAGTATGCCAGGAAACAGACCTAGATGAAGAAAAATAAGGGTATCCTGTTGTCTGGAATAGTTTGGAAGAATCATTTGCTCCAGATTTACCACCCAAAACAATGTGCTATATACTCCCTTAAGGTGGTAATTCTCTTGTGGTACATTGGAGTGCCATGATTCCTCCAAAGTATGCTAGGAAACAGGACCAGAAGAGCAAAAATAATAGTGTTCTGTTGCTTGGAATAGTTTGGAGGATTCGGTTACTCCAGATTTACCAACACAAAACTGGAGGAACTGATACCTCTAAACTATTCCAAGCAACAGGATACCATTATTTTTTGTTAATTTAGCTCTGTTCCCTGGCATACTTTGGAGGAATCGAGGCGCTCTAATGTATGTACAGTCACGAGCACAAATAAGTATACAGCTTTGGTTGAAGCTTCGAACAGTCCAATTCACCAACGAGCTAATTCCAATGGAGATCTTATTGTGCATTTATTTACTGTCTCTAGGTATTCGAAGCACGCCTGCATACTTATTAGTGCTCGTGACTGTACCATAATTGTAGGCTACTGACTCCCTTACACCATACCACAAGCTAACACGTACAGTCAAGTGCAATAGTTCTATAACGCCCTAAAACGAAAAGACCCCGATAAAATCATTGCAAAACTAATTTCGGTTTGGAAGATTTATTCATGCAGATGGTTCAGTGTTATTCATCTGATGCGGGAATTTTGTTCGTGTCTGTACATTGATGGAGTTTTGTTTCGTGACGTAGGTTGGAGGAATTTGGAGTGTCCAATTCATCCTAACTTAATTAAATGACATGAAAGTTATGTCCTGGGATCAACAGACATATTCTACACATACCCAAAAATTCAGTAATGCACGCATACATAGTACACACGAAACATGCTTGTGTGTGTGTGTGTGTGTGTGTGTGTGTGTGTATTTTCATAAAGGGAGCTAAGACACATTTACACCTCACACCAACTATAATAATCCCGTTCATTATTAGAAAGAATAATTCAATCCAAATCATTGAACTTTACGAGAAGCTAAATTATGATATGTATAATTATAAATATATATATATATATATCTTGACAATGATAGATGCATTTCTCACAGTCTCTTTAAATGCTCCAAGTGTAGTGTAACTCTTTCACTGAAGGTAAGAGTAAATTACACTGTGACTTATGGCCTAATAAATGTTTCAAGATATTGATGACCCAGCGAATAAGAGGCGAGGAGTAATAAATTGGATTGCCAATGATTGCATGATCAATGGCATGATACTTGGACAATAATAAATTGAACATGAATAATATAGTCGACACACTTTGTTGTGAAAGCGGCCTTTGGTAATTAATTACGATAGATTCACACACTCTTTCGTGAATGAAGCCTTTTGTCAGGATACTTGTATGTATGACAAAGTATATATTCATGAGCTAAGATTAAACTAATGATGAACCATTCTTCTTTGTGAAAGGAACTGCCAAACACAAAGCTGGTTTCTGCATGCTATCATTATAACAAGGATATAAAGTACCTGAATGTTGTAGTGTAGAATAGGTGGGAAGTAATAGTAATGCCTGTCGTAATTCACACGTCGGTAATCTGATAATATATTGCTTGATATGAATGATTTAAAAAGGTAATAAATACTATGTGTAACAATTGGCGGGTCATTATTTCTTGCAGGCTAAGTATGCAATGAATCACGTGAGGGTTTAGAACTTTAGATGGTTGACTTGAGGAACTTACTGGATGAAGGTGTTTGCTTGTTGTTTGTTTGTGGAAATGGTGTCTGTCTGTTGTGATGATGGTTGCTTGTGGTTGTACAATGTTGCTGTCAGGGAGTGTGATGTACTTAATAAACATTTGTATATAATTTGTTGATGTTTTGTTCTATAGTTTATTGTGTTGTTAAATCTTTGCCAGTTTAGTGTCTTATGTTCTAGTATTTTGTTTTTGTTTTTTGTGAGTTATGTGGTTGTATTGTCTTGTGTGGAGGGTGTTGGGGAAGTGTGTTTCAGTGTGTCGCAATATCCAATGAGTCCTTCAATAATTGGTGTGAAGTTTAGTTAGTGTGTTTTCTGTTGCCTATGGAGATGTGTCTATTGTCTGCATTTTGTTGATCTTTGTGACTGGTGGTGTACTTTTTAGTGTTTCGATGAATTGTTCTGTCTCGTTTGTGTATAAATCCTTCCAAGTTATCTCTTGAAATTGGGATAGGTGTGTCTTTGGCCAAAAATGTGACCCTTGTTTTTGTGGTGATCATGACTGGCCAGTGTTCAGATCTTCAAAATCTGATTACTCTCCAGGATGTTTTGGGGAAAGTTGAAGGAACAAATATTGCGTCAGGGGATGGTTGGAGGTAAAGGGCTTGATGGGGAACGTGAATAATAATATGCTGGTTAATGTTTTGTTTTTGTTTTTTATCTAAAAGTTCTGTGCTTGGGTTATAGATGTTACGTCCTATATATTAGATCGAAAAATGTCCGCTGGAGAGTCACTCTCGGTGACGAGCGAAATTAACATGTAATTGTGTGTTCTGTAGTGAGGAGTATAATGATATGGTACTTGCCCGGGCGACTCAGGAACTCTTGCCCCATTTAATTAAGGATAGATTTTTTTTTCGGTTTGGTCCCTTTGAGTGCCATCCATTTGCTTTGGCAGCCACTCGGAAGTGGTGGCAACACAAAACGCTGCCAAGCCAGGACCTGGGGTGGGGTGGAAGCGTCATCAACATTTACGTTTCACTTACCTGTGACGACCAGGAGACCTGAGGACTGCCAGCCACTGCCCTGAGAGCAACATGAGGGGACGTGTCAGGGGAACCCAGGTAACAAAGGACGCCATCATCTTCAGCCTCACTGGTATAAGTGTGGGCTCCACGTGACACACTCGCCATGGCACACTGTTCACCCACCACAAGGCAAGGAGTTATAAAGAGGCAGTGGCTGCTACTGTCAACATATCTTTTATTGTATATGCTTAAATTAAGGAGGCAGGAATATGTCAGCGAATCACGTACTTAATCTCCAGTGAAATCATAATGGATACAACATGAAAGTGTGCTCGATAGACCACAGTTACTACAAACACATACAGTTACCACATACCTCCACCTTCCTGTACATATTGTGCTACAAGTCTGAACTGTAATGTTGCTACATCACCGACACATGTTGCTTTGGATAATATTTCGAAATTTTATTTTTCGATTTATTTGTATATATGTATTTATATACATATATTACAAAATTGTGTGTCTTACACGGAAACTTCTTTAATAAATTGATTTTGTGAGAGATACCATGTGCAGTGATTTAAATGACCTAAGCTTGCCGATGCTTACATAATGTAATGTTGTATTTAGTTTTTTTGTGTCACAGGCAAACGAACAGTACAACTTCATTCGTAAAGAGATTTGAACAGAAACACGAGTAATGACAGAAAAAATAATTCCTTCGACTTCAGTGAAGATAAATACAACTAATTGCCAATACGTCTATACAATAACATCTCCCCAGCATGAATACTTACCTGAATGTCTTTCTTAACTTTCACAACAGACAACAAATGTTCCTGCGCCACCTCGAAGCCCATTCCCACCTTCAGGTAAATGGAACCATCTGCTGCAAGGGCGACGGGCAGGTGAGGAGATGAGAAGACTGCCACTACGACCATCACTATCACCTGTATTACTCCAGGGGCACACTGACGCACACCAAGAACGAAAACATAATAATGAATGAATGAATGAACGTCTCTAGGACCTACTAAGTTTCTGCTCTTTTATTGATGGCAGAAATATCTCATAATCTTACATGAGATAAACTGTATGCAGCAAAAGTAACAACATACGAGGAGCCTCACGCCTTCACACGCCTATTTACCATCTTTCTACATGGCCCCTGTATCGTAAACATACTTCGTTGGTAGAGATATAATCAAATAATCCTTACTAATTATAAGCAGCTTTATTACACACACCCGAGTCCAGCAAAATCTCACACTGACAGCACACTACAATATTACTGATGATACCATAATAGAGTAGAGTAAGGACGCCCAGAATAACATAAGTTCACTGCTGTTCAATCTATCATAGAATAAAGTTATTAAGATGGAGTATTCATCATTAAGTTAATGCATGAACACTGCTTTGTAACAAGTCTACATTATCAATTCATGATCCTACTCGTATACTATGATCATCTTGAGAGACCAAATAATAATGTTTCTATGCTTCGGAACTTGAACAATGTGATCTGTAAATATTCTATGAGTAATTAGAAAGGAGGAACAGATTTAGGTAAAAGTAGGAATGATATGAGGCAAATTCAAAAACAATGTCTCATGCAGGGATACCTTGATACAGCAACTGTAAGAAATGTGACGGTACATGAAGTATAAATTGCATCTATAGGGAGCTAGCATTGTGATATAAAGTGGGAGTTTTTTGGTAAGGTGAGGAATATATGAATTTGGTTGTAGGGGAAAGAGAGATTAATGCAAGGAATTTATGTACGGAGCATTGTGATGTAAAGTGGGAGTTTTTTTTAGTAAGGTGAGGAATATATGAAAATGGTTGTAGGGGAAAGAGAGATTAATACAAGGAATTTATGTATGTCACCAGAAGGAAACAGTAAATAAAGGAAGTGGGTTAGAATGAGAACTCACCATGTTTCTTGAGGGACAGCAAGTGACGTACTGATGGTGAACTTCGTGTATTTGCCTATCACCTCACCCAAACACTCCCCCCCACCCCCACCTGGATCACCTACTCCCCCCAGATAGCTCCCTTACTAACTAACTACACACAGTCCTCCATACTTCCCACCTCTCTATACTTCCCCCTCCTGGATACTACTCTTTACAAACTCCTAGCCATTGCAATTCCCTATACCCAATCCCATTCATTATCTGATCAACAACTCTTCATGGACACTCTTCTTTACAAACTCCTTGCCCAATTCCCTATACACAATCCCATTCATTATCTGATCAACAACTCTAGACACTTCTCTTTACAAACTCCTAGCCCAATTCCATATACACAATCCCATTCATTATCTGATCAACAACTCTTCATGGACACTTCTCTTTACAAACTCCTAGTCCAATTCTCTATACCCAATCTCATTCATTATCTGACCAACCACATTACCCAACTCTCAAAGTACTATATACCCTCCTCTTCTTTACCTTATACTTTCCCTCGCTCTAGTAGACTAATTAGGGGCATAGGGGAATCAAACAGCCTTGTAAGGACCAGTAGTTTTGTTGCTGATTGCATGTTTTCCTTTGTATTCCATTGTATTCTCCCTGTTTGTCCACTCATTTTTGCATACCGACCCGTCCATCACCTCTGTCTCCCCAATCCCTTCATCTATTCCCATCAGAGAGAGAGAGAGAGAGAGAGAGAGAGAGAGAGAGAGAGAGAGAGAGAGAGAGAGAGAGTGAGAGAGAGAGAGAGAGAGAGAGAGAGTGAGAGAGAGAGATAGAAACAAAATAGAGAGAGAGAGAGAGAGAGAGAGAGAGAGAGAGAGAGAGAGAGAGAGAGAGAATGGAGGCGAGGGGGCCATGATTGACACAAATGGGGTTATTGTCAGTAAATACCAAGCAGCCAATATTGAGTCAATCCATTACCCAGGACTGTGACCAGAATACAACCATCAATGTTCACCACGACACTCAGACCATAAATTATTATATCCCGAGTGGAAGAATTGGAAGGATACTGATTCTTTCTTACACATCACACCGGCCAGGAAACATACCACAATAGGATAAGAAAAGGAGATATATTTTCTAGATTTTATTTCTAGGTCCAGTTTTCCCAAAAGAGATTATCCCATTACTAATAGTTTTATGAATAGGAAAATACAGGATAAGAAAAGGAGATATATTTTTTAGATTTTTTTCACTAACTCCAGTTTTCCCAAAAGAGATTATCCCATTACTAATAGTTTTATGAATAGGAAAATACAGGATAAGAAAAGGAGATCTATTTTCTAGATTTTTTTCACTAACTCCAGTTTTCCCTAAAGAGATTGTCCCGTTACTAATAGTTTTATGAATAGGAAAATAGATTATATATTTATTATTTTCTGTCTGTTGTCACTCCCACGATGAATCCCAAACCAGCTCTAGCACAACTACTTAAGGTGGTAATACTTTTTTGTTACATTTGAGTGCCTTGATTCCTCCAAAGTATGTTAGTAAACAGGACCAGAAGAGCAAAAGTAATGGTGTTCTGTTGCTTGAAATAGATTGGAGGATTTAGTTGCTCCAGATTTACCAACACAAAACTTCCCCCTTATGGTGGTAATTCTTTTTTGGTACATTGGAGTGCCTTGATTTCTCCAAAGTATGCTAGGAAACAACAGGACCAGAAGAGCAAAAGTAATGGTGTTCTGTTGCTTGAAATAGATTGGAGGATTTAGTTGCTCCAGATTTACCAACACAAAATTTCCCCCTTAACAACCAACTCTCCTCCCTTCCACCACTTCCCCTAGACAGCAAGCTGGGTCTTGATCCCACTACTACTAGTAATAAGATATATGTGAAATACCCAACACATTCAAGTTTCATTGAGCTATCTCGTGGATTCCACTTTCTCTCTCTTTTTCCTTTCATTTCCCTTATTCTTTCTTTTCATTTCCCTTACTCTTTCTCTTTCTTTTCCCTTCATTTCCCTTACTTTCTTTCTTTTCACTTCCCTTCCCTTATTCTTTCCTTTCCCTTCCCTTTGTCACGAGTCAGACATAATACTCGTGACGTAATTTGAATTACAGAGAGTGGAAAATTCCATACTGGTCTCAATATAGAATGTTCTAGAGAAGGTTCTGGAATATTCCATTCATGAAACAAAGGAGATGGGTGCGGGTTAATCTGCAGGTAGTCTTAATCCGCTGGTAGTATCCGAAAATAGACCAGGTAATTAGAAAAGGGTCAGGAAGGCTGGGTTTCAACTGAATTTGTCACATTCAGTCATATAGGTGTTCGTACATTAAGTACATCTTGTATTGATAAATTATGCTACCAGGGTAACTTATGGTATTGCAAATGATCGTGAAGTGGAGGGAAATCATTGGGAATTATTAGCACGCCATAGGTAAATTGCAATTGCAGGTATAACTAAGGAATGAGAGGGTACAATGTAAATCGTAGCCAATTAGGAGAACCGAACACAGATAGGAGGAGGAGTCAGTAGAAATTTTGAACTTCCAGCCTCCAGTTAAGGAGGAAGAATTGGGGTCAGTTGGGAGACACACTTGAAGAAGGGAACACACTCGTAAACTAGCTTCCGCTTGCCTGAATTAATCCTCCACGTGTTGAGTGGGGAAGGATCAACGTAGACGCCGAATTCGTTGGATATTACCACGATTCCAAGGCTTTACAGTTGTATACTGGCCAGTTGCATCGACGGTGGTTCAGTAAGTGAATTAAGGTGAGGGGGAGCTGGATCTTTGAAAATTACGAGTGTGTTGTGAGACTCTAAATTATTCCCAAGTGTGAGACATTAAGAAATATTCCAACTCGCGTAACAATTGATAGAATTACTACAAGTGTTAACGTAACCTAGACTATCGTCACGTATACGAACGAGACGTAGCGAGAGCGAGTAGCTAGTTAGCGTGGCGTGAGTGTGTGTGTGTGTGAAATTAATTTATTCATGTTGGCATACTGGAGTTGAATAAATATAGAAAATTTGCAATTGGTTGTTTAAATGCACCAGTAGATTTGTTATCTATATAAATACATATATATCGGGAAGAACCCTTAACATAAAAATTTATTATGTGCGTGATGATTGAGGCCTAAACGGGGAGTTAACCCTGAGTACTTTCTTCGCTGCAGCCAACCAACGAAGATCATAAATTAACCGGGCAAGGTAAGTTGTAATTGCCATATTATAAATTACATTATCTAATCATTCTCACATCACCGTCACATATTGGCGCCCAACGTGGGGCTCGATTCTTTGTATTAACTCCAGTCACACACGCGCACACTTTCGCGAGTAGATAGTCATAACTGTCCAGAAATTAAGGCAACCGAAACGATAGAAAATAAATTAAAAATGTCTACCGTACAAGAATTGTTGGGAGAGGCTCAACTATTGGGAATTGAAGGTAAGGCCGAAATTCAAGTGTACGTGAGGGGCCGCCAAGAGGAAGAAAGACTTGAAAGGGCGGCCATAAGAGAAAATGAAAGAGAACAGAGAGAGCAAGAAAAATTGAAATGGGAACATGAAAAGGAAGTATTGGAACTGAAATTACGTGCGAGTGAAAGTCAAAGCTCGAGTGGAAGTGAGGGTGTAAGCTCAACCACCGTGACCCCAAGGCTACAACTGTCAAAATACGTAGAGGGAGACGATATCGAGCCGTTTATTGAGCGATTTGAAATGGTTGCAGACACGTATAGATTAGATGATGATATAAAGAAGCTCGAGTTCATTAATTTATTCGATGGAAAAGCACTTAGTATTCTCCACCGACTCGACAGTACCGCCAGAGATTATGAGAACATGAAAAAGGCTTTATTACAGGCGTACGGGTTGACGGTCGATGACGCTAGGAATCAGTTCTGGCGTGCATCCTTACAGGATAAGGAGACTGTTGCACAGTTTAGTGCACGTCTGACCAGTTACCTGGATCAGTGGTTAGATAAGGCCGAAACACCTAAGACGTTGGAGGGGGTAAAAGACTTGTTGCTTCGTACACAGCTGGAGAAGTCTTGCCCTCCAGAATTGTCGGCTCAGCTGAGAACCAACAAGGTGAAAACGTTGCAAACGATGGTGGATATGTCCGACGCGCATTTTACCGCGTATGGTTACCATACGCGGATTCAGCCTAATAAGAAAATTAATCAGTCGAATAAGCCTTCTCAGAACTCTGCTGTTTCATATAACCAGTCGAGTAAAAATCAGTCACAGCAGCAGAGTCAAATTGTTCGTCTGCAACCTAAACCTCATTTTAATCATACCCAGAAACAAGGTAATAATCACTATTCGCAGCAGTCCAATCAGTACCGTTACCAAGGAAAAAGTAACTGGAAAAATAGTAATAACCATAGTGGAAATAAAGGTTATTATCAGCGATCGGCAGCTGCAACACATGGTGAACCACAGTATTCACCTGTGGCGGTTCAACCTAGTGTAGAACCGCGAGTGCCTCAGTCGGTTCACGAACCTCATCAATTGTGACTAAACGCGACAGGAGTCTCGAAAGGTAAGTCTGGTTTTCATATTTGTCCCGGGATGGTTAACGGGATATCTGTTGAAGTCTTTCGAGATAATGGGTCATCGGGGTGTTGTGTCGCTGATGGTTTAGTTGCTTCTAATGATTTTACAGGGGAGCAGGTAACTATCACTATGATTGATGGTACCAGGAGGCTCTATCCTCTTGCTAAAGTTGCAGTGGAGAGTCCTTTCTATACAGGCCAGGTAATTGCAGCAGTCATGCAAAATCCTGTGTCAGATTTGGTAATAGGGAATATACCTGGGGTTAAGAATGCATGTTCAGTGGAAAATTCCACACAGACTGGTGCAGCTGCTGTAACCAGGGGTATGGCGCATGCGAAGAAAACAGTTGTTCCACTTCAAGTGACAACTGCCGCCGACCTCGTAAATTGCGAGGATGTAATTGCTGAGCAAGCAAGTGACCCTTCATTGGCACTTGTTCGCAAGCAGGCACTTGAGGGTGAGAGTAGAGATCGACATGGTATTGTAACCAGTTACGTCAGGAGGAGAAACAGGTTTTACCGACGTACAGTAAACCCCGATGGGGAAGAGAGGGTTCAGTTTCTCGTACCAGAGAAATACAGACAGGCTGTGTTTACCCTGGGTCATCATGCTATATTAGGGGGTCATATGGGGATGAGGAAAACAGTTGATAGGATTCAGTCTCATTTCTATTGGCCAGGTATGGGGAGAGAAATAGGGAGGTTGTTGAGGTCATGTGACGTTTGTCAGAAAACGTGTGACAGGGGTCGGGTGAAGCCCGCACCTCTTAATCCTCTACCGCTTATCTCAGAGTCATTTGAGAGAGTAGCGGTTGATATTGTTGGACCGATTATTCCGAGGGCTACGGACGGTGCCAAGTATATTCTTACCTGTGTGGATTTCGCGACCAGATGGCCTGAAGCAGTGCCTCTGCGTGATATTGAAGCCACTACAGTGGCTGAAGCTTTGTTGGATATATTCTGTCGTGTCGGCATACCAAAGCAGGTATTGTCCGACCGTGGCAGTCAATTTACCTCTGCTATGATGGAGGAATTGTGGAGATTACTCTCAGTTAAAGGGTTGAGGACAACACCTTATCATCCAATGTGTAATGGGTTGTGTGAGAGGTTTAATGGTACTCTCAAGAAAATGTTGAGGAGGATGGCAGTAGAACAACCTAGGGAGTGGTCCAGGTATATCTCGCCACTACTGTTCGCGTATCGCGAAGCACCTCAGGCATCGTTGCAATTTAGTCCATTCGAGTTAGTGTATGGTAAACCTGCTCGAGGACCACTTCAGGTTCTACGTGAACTTTGGGACGATGAGGAATCGGATCCCGTGGTGAAAACCACTTATTCTTATGTAATTGATTTGGCAGAACGATTACAGCAAACCTGCGAGATTGCAAAGCAGGAGTTATCTAAAGCAAAGGAGATTCAGAAGTCCTACTATGATAGGAAAACTAAGCTCCGAACGCTACAGGTAGGGGGGAAGTGTCTCGTTCTGTTACCAACAGCTCATAATAAGTTGTTGGCTCAGTGGAAGGGTCCCTTTGAAGTAGTCAAGAAGGTGAATGACCTTAACTACATAGTTAAAATCAAAGGTGAAGCCAAGCGGTTTCATATTAATATGCTTAAGGAATATTACACCACCCAACAGGGGTGTACTTCCATTGTTACCACATTTGGGGCAGGCTGTTGTAACATCACCTCAGAACAGAGTGAAGTGTTAAGTCTAGTCCGTGGTCATTTTTCCCCAGCAGTAGACATGGTTAGCGCTGCTGTGGTAATTCCCGAGGGTGACGAGGGATATACTCCCCAGACGGCTGAAGCTCGTCAAGGTGAGACAGTGGCTGAGGTCTCCGTTTCGGAGAATTTAAGACCAGACCAGTTTGCAAGAGTCAATGCGGTACTGGCAAAATATTCACGTGTGTTCTCTGACAGGCCTGCTGTTGCCAACGTAGCCTGTCATGAGATTCAGCTTACGAGCGACACACCAGTGAGGGTGAAACCATATACTATTCCTGTACGGCTGATTGATACAGTACGTAAGGAAATTAATGACATGGAAGCAGTTGGTATCATGCGAAGATCGACCGGCAGAAGTATCCTCCGGGTCAAATTGCTCGTTAATTAGTGTTAACCGAGTAAATATTCATGCAAAGATCGACCGGCAGAAGTATCCTCCGGGTCGAATTGCTCGTAATTGTTACCTCTCCGAGCGCAACGAGCACGAGTCTTATGCGACTCAGATCAAGGGGTTTCCTAGAATTGGGGGAAAAATCCGATGTTATATGTATTGTAATTTGTGCAACTTATCCAAGACACGGATTCTAGCGGTTTACTCTGATCCAAGGCTCGGATAATTTACTAACAATATATTGCCTTCCAGAATTATTATTGCATTATTTGTGTAACCTTATCCAAGACACAGATTCTAGCGGTTTACTCTGATCCAAGGCTCGGATAATTCACTAATATATGTATTGCCTTCCAGAGATATTGTTGCATTTCCTACATATTATGTAACAAATACACAATGCATTACATACACCACACTTATATATTGCTTAAATGTGTACAAATTGTACTGAGCAGAAATTACCAGGTACATTCATTCTTGTCTCGGAGTTTCTTCCTAAGATTGAAAAGCTAAAGTAACTGTTGGGAGTTTTCCACTCATTGGCAAAAATGAACACGTAACTGGTGATAGTAATTGACACATACAAGAATAAGTGAAGTGTGGATGAATTGTTATTGTAATAGTTATACATGCAAAGGCGTTGTTACCACTTCACGAATCTATTAAACATTGCATAGAGCAATGTCTCTTTGTGTGGGCGAATGTCACGAGTCAGACATAATACTCGTGACGTAATTTGAATTACAGAGAGTGGAAAATTCCATACTGGTCTCAATATAGAATGTTCTAGAGAAGGTTCTGGAATATTCCATTCATGAAACAAAGGAGATGGGTGCGGATTAATCTGCAGGTAGTCTTAATCCGCTGGTAGTATCCGAAAATAGACCAGGTAATTAGAAAAGGGTCAGGAAGGCTGGGTTTCAACTGAATTTGTCACATTCAGTCATATAGGTGTTCGTACATTAAGTACATCTTGTATTGATAAATTATGCTACCAGGGTAACTTATGGTATTGCAAATGATCGTGAAGTGGAGGGAAATCATTGGGAATTATTAGCACGCCATAGGTAAATTGCAATTGCAGGTATAACTAAGGAATGAGAGGGTACAATGTAAATCGTAGCCAATTAGGAGAACCGAACACAGATAGGAGGAGGAGTCAGTAGAAATTTTGAACTTCCAGCCTCCAGTTAAGGAGGAAGAATTGGGGTCAGTTGGGAGACACACTTGAAGAAGGGAACACACTCGTAAACTAGCTTCCGCTTGCCTGAATTAATCCTCCACGTGTTGAGTGGGGAAGGATCAACGTAGACGCCGAATTCGTTGGATATTACCACGATTCCAAGGCTTTACAGTTGTATACTGGCCAGTTGCATCGACGGTGGTTCAGTAAGTGAATTAAGGTGAGGGGGAGCTGGATCTTTGAAAATTACGAGTGTGTTGTGAGACTCTAAATTATTCCCAAGTGTGAGACATTAAGAAATATTCCAACTCGCGTAACAATTGATAGAATTACTACAAGTGTTAACGTAACCTAGACTATCGTCACGTATACGAACGAGACGTAGCGAGAGCGAGTAGCTAGTTAGCGTGGCGTGAGTGTGTGTGTGTGTGAAATTAATTTATTCATGTTGGCATACTGGAGTTGAATAAATATAGAAAATTTGCAATTGGTTGTTTAAATGCACCAGTAGATTTGTTATCTATATAAATACATATATATCGGGAAGAACCCTTAACATAAAAATTTATTATGTGCGTGATGATTGAGGCCTAAACGGGGAGTTAACCCTGAGTACTTTCTTCGCTGCAGCCAACCAACGAAGATCATAAATTAACCGGGCAAGGTAAGTTGTAATTGCCATATTATAAATTACATTATCTAATCATTCTCACATCACCGTCACACCCTTACTCTTTCTTTTCACTTCCCTTCCCTTACTCTTTCTTTTCACTTCCCTTCCCTGACTCTTTCCTTTCTCTCTTTTCACAGGCTTAAAGTCCCAAGGTGGAGACATAAGAAAAAATAACTATAATATGCATCAACAAAACCAAGTGATGGTTGTAACTTTACATTGTAGTTAACCCTAAAAGCTGTACGTTTTTTCTGGTTTATTAGAAAAGTAAGAAAACTATATACGGTAGGGTATACTATAATAAAACTGGACATTTTTCGAATAATATAATAGACATGCAGGTTTAAATTATATATATACCGTAAATAAATGCAGATATACAATATTTTTTAACTGCACCCATGATATGATAATTGTGTGTGAGAGAGAGAGAGAGAGAGAGAGAGAGAGAGAGAGAGAGAGAGAGAGAGAGAGAGAGAGAGATAGGCTAAGTGTGTGTGTGTAATTGATTTAGTGAATGTTCCCCTTAAAACCCTGTCTCTATTTTTGTATCGTCAATCACTCAGTGGAATAAACAGATCGTCACACCTCATTCTGGACGCATACTTTTTCCCAGCAATAGTAAATCATGTTGAGAGTCTGGCTAAATAACCTCTATACCCAATTGCAAAGAGGTACAGTAAGGACGGTGACAAATAAGAGAGAGAGAGAGAGAGAGAGAGAGAGAGAGAGAGAGAGAGAGAGAGAGTAGTGAATGTGGAGGCGACAAGAAAAAGGAGAGAGAGAGAGAGAGAGAGAGAGAGATAGAGAGAGAGAGAGAGAGAGATCATCTGTAAGTAGCCTAGCGTTTGAAAGACCTATTTAAAACAACTGTAGTGGTCTGATGATGAAGATGGTGATGGAAGAACGAGGTGTGTTACTGATGGAAAGAAGAGAGACGTGAGTAAAGGGTGAGTGTTATTAGTGTGAGTCAATGGCGAGTAAAGATGAATACGAATATGAAAGTGCAAGTAAACAATGGGTGAAAGTTTGACTGGTGCTAGAGGAGAGAGAGAGAGAGAGAGAGTACGTGAGAGAGAGAGAGAGAGGGAGAGGGAGTACGTGAGAGAGAGAGAGAGAGAGAGAGGGAGAGGGAGTACGTGAGAGAGAGAGAAAGGGGGGGTCGAGGGGGGAAGAACGAGAGAGGAAAAGAAAGAGACTGTGTGTGTGTGTGTGTGTGTGTGTGTGTGTGTGTGAGAGAGAGAGAGAGAGAGAGAGAGAGAGAGAGAGAGAGGAAAAGAAAGAGACTGTGTGTGTGTGTGTGTGTGTGTGAGAGAGAGAGAGAGAGAGAATGAGAGAGGCGAGGGGGGGGGGAGAACGAAAGAGGAAAAGGAAGAGACTGTGTGTGTGTGTGTGTGTGTGTGTGTGTGGAGTGTGCGACAGGGGCCAGGCTGCCGTAAAGAAGAGGACTGACTGAGGGGAAATATGGTTGGTATCTGATGCCGTGGCTCCCGTCGTGGCTCCCCCTGATAAAACTTACCCCATAAACCAACTCCCCCTCAAATTTTTGCAAAACCCCATAACCGCAAGGTGGAGGAGGGCCGACACGACTGGCGCATCCCTCCTACTCGAACGGAAAGCAATAATAACCTCTGTGTTCACCCAAGCGTAAGGGTCGGATTTGCACTGTCCCTGATGTTATATTGCCGTCCTCGCCTCAGCCATAGCTATTACGATAAGCGTTTTGATATTATGACTATGTGGCTGATACGGTTTTCGATAAACAAGCATAAAGGGTCTCTATATATATTTTTTTATATATAGGGGGGTAAGGCGTAATTGTAATGAGGATATCCTGTATTATTATGTCGGTGGAGAAGACGAGTCAGGGTTTGGAAAGTGTCTAAGTGGTATTGGTGGTAATGGTAAGCCTATACAGCTTTAATTAATATGATGGCAGGGGTAAGATAATATAAGGTAACTAGTGATGCAAATGTGACAGGGGTAACAGTGATGGGTGTAAAAAGAGCAGGGTGACAGGGGAAAAGTACTAGTTATATTAAATGGTTATATTGGCAGAAAAAAACACTGAAATGTAGGATATATACGTATTATAGGTAAACAATAAGTAGCAAGATGACAATGGCTACAAGAAAACTCCAGCAGCGAAAGACGGCCACTGGAATATAGTGACAATAACAGAGTGCTCAGAAACTTGGCATTAATATAGGGTGAGATGGTTGTGGTGTCAGGTTGTGTGAGGAAGGAGGCAGTGTGTGTGTGTATGGGGTCGAGGTCTCTAATCTGTATATACCAAGGTTGTGTGAGGAAGGAGGCAGTGTGTGTGTGTGTGTATGGGGTCGAGGTCTCTAATCTGTATATAGCAAGGAAATACATACGGTCCACTTGCGTCTGATACGTCAAAGGATATACTCTGGTGAAGCGTGTGAAGAGGTATGGCAGTTCAAGGGAGTCAGGGGAAGGGGAATATGAAAGGGTCTACTGAATGCAATGGAAGGTGCATGTATCGGCAGGGAGACTATACGGCAGTGGGCAGGGGTGTCTGGATAGTGGTGGCAGGGAGCGGTAGCAAGCAGGGCAGGTCTGGAAATGGCCCCAAGAGAGAAGTAAGTGTGCGTCAAGGAAGGAGTTGTAAAAGGATTATTTTGATTTGGCAGTGTAGCAAGGAGAAGGAAGAGGGTGGTGATTGGATGCATGGGTTGGCTGGGAGACGGTGATGGTTGAGAGAATGTGTTGTTAGCAGGGGAGATAAGGGCTGATGTAGATGTTAGGAGTAGAAGGGAGCTGTGACAGGGAAGGAGAGCGAGACAGAAGAGAGGGAGTGCCAAGGAAAGGTGAGAGCCATGGGAAGAAGAAGGAGAGAGGGACTGTGATAGGGAAGGGGAAGAGGAATAAGGGAAGAGAGAGGAGGGGTAACAGGGAGTGGTAAGAGATAGGGAAGGGACAAAGACAGAGAGTGGGGTAAAGGAAGAGAGGGGTCGAAGTCAGGAGGGGGCACTATGGGAGGTAAAAGACATGAGGTGGGGGGCGATGTCAGGCTGCCTCTCACAGATTCCAGGACTGATACCGGGAATCGTTTGTCCCCCAGACACACCGGCAAGCTGAACCACTTCATTTCCACGACCTCCTTCCTCACGTCTGACTTTCTCTCCTTCCTTACTTCCTTCTTTCTTGAGTCATCTTTCCATAAGCTTTATTTCTGTCCTTCCCTTCCTTCTTCCTTCTTCCTTAAGTCATTTTTCAATAGGTTTTACTTCTATCCTTCCCTTCCTTCTTCCTTCTTTCTTTAGTCATCTTTCTATGAGATTTATTTCTTTTCTTCCATTCTTTCTTCTTTTATTCCTTCCTTCTGTCCTTCCCTTCTTTCTTCCTTCTTTCTTTAGTCATCTTTCCATAAGCTTTACTTCTGTCCTTCCATTCTTTCTTCCTTAATTCCTTCCTTCATGTTTCTTCTGTCATCTTTCCATACGCCTTCCTTCCTCCCTTCCTTCCCTCCCTCCTTCCTTCCTTGACCTGCTTCCTTCCTCACGCCTTTCCCTCCTAACACCTCCTTCCTAACGCCCACTTCTATCCCTTCTATTTTCTCTCCCCGTTCTTCCTTCATTCATTTTAACTTCCTTCTTCTTTTCACATCCTTCCCTTACCTCCTCCAATATTTGCTGTTTCATTCTTCCCTTTCTTCATTTCCATGCCCTCATCATCACATCTGTCTTCCTTCTACCCTTCATTCTACCCTTCATTCCTTCCCTTTCTTTCTTTTCTTATCTTCCCTTTCTTATCTTTCTTTTCTTATATTTCACCTCCTTCGGTTCTATTTCCTGTCTTGCACTCATTCATTCTTCACTCTACTGTAATACTTTCCATTATCCTTTGTTTTTACTTCTATTTAATATTGTTTTCCCCTTCATAATTCTTTGCCTTTCCCTTTTTCTCTTTGTCTCTGTCACTCAAAATATTCCTTCCTTGTTTAGACTGTTATGTTTTGCTCTTGCTATTCACGACTCTTCCTCTCAGTTGATAAATATGACTTTTGAGTTATTGCACTTAATTAAATCATGGTTAGAAGTTTGTGGTAGTACGTAGTATATGATTGCAATATTCCCTTTGATATAGGTACAAAAATATAATATGAAATAAGTTAAATATTAATAAAGGACACTCCTGAAACATAATGGGATTCCAAGATGGTACAAAAATAGAATGTTAAGTTTAGAGGAAGATAAAGTAGAAACATAACTTCCTCCGGTCACCATAAACACCTCACAAATAAACATCTCACAAGTAAACATCTCACAAGTAAACATCTCACTAATTAACATCTCACAAATAAACATCTCACAAATAAACATCTCACAAAGAAACATCTCACTAATAATCATCTCACTAATAAACATCTCACAAATAAACATCTCACAAATTAACATCTCACAAATAAACATCTCACAAATAAACATCTCACAAGTAAACATCTCACAAATAAACATCTCACAAATAAACGTCTCACAAATAAACGTCTCACAAATAAACATCTCACAAATAAACATCTCACAAATAAACATCTCACAAATAAACATCTCACAAATAAACGTCTCACAAATAAACGTCTCACAAATAAACGTCTCACAAATAAACGTCTCACAAGTAAACATCTCACAAGTAAACATCTCACAAATTAACATCTCACAAATAAACGTCTCACAAATAAACATCTCACAAATAAAAATCTCACAAATTAACATCTCACAAATAAACGTCTCACAAATAAACGTTTCACAAATAAACATCTCACAAATAAATGAAACAAAACTTCCTCCGGCCATCATAAATAAACACTTCACAAATAAATGAAATAATGAAGACTACAAAAACCAAATTTAACTTCCTGAAACAGAGAGAGATATCGAACTTATAAAACAATGAAGTATAGTATTCTAAAAAAAAAAGACCAATAAGTAGGATTAACTTTAACTAATTATTGATAAAAAAAATTCTTATGGTATAAACGTAATGTAAAAAAATATAACTTGAAAAACTAAAATATCTCACCGAATGAATCCACAAATTTCAGGATTAATCAATGACCAACAGAAGTGCAGTGTATAATTAAGGGGAGATTCTCTTATTGGTGAATTGGAAGGTCTGTGATTCCTCCAAACTATGCCACGAAACAGAAGATCCCCTATTAGTAACATAGAGGGAAGTCTTGTTTTCTGGTATAGTTAGGAGGAATCAGTAGCCTTCCACTTTACCAACAAGAGAATCTCCCCTTAAAGGAAGACCAAATGGGACGTGAATAGTGTACCCAGCATCCTGTGTCTTAATTCCCTCTGTTATTCCCCTCATCACGAGCACAACAGTAAGGCAGTAAACATGGTGAAAATATTGACCACTTCATCCCCTTTGTGGCTCCCTCCCTGCATTTCAGAGGCAAGGAACAGAGAGGAAAACCCCGACTAACCATAATTGTATATATATAAAAAAAAAAAAAAAAAAAAAAAAAAGAGGTGTATTGTTTCGCACAGTTCCCCACCACACCACCGACGACCGCAAAAAAGAATGAAACGAGGGGCCAGAGTCTCCCAAGCACGGAGGCGCGGATATAAAAATGCAAATGCCGTCAGGAAGCATACAGGGCCATTGTCCGCTGAGATGGGGAACCGCCGCATCCGGGACTCGTTAGGGGCTACACGCCTAACTTTGTTTACGTTCAGCCTCTCTTCTTCTCTCCTCTCTTCGCGCCCGTTTCCATCCACTCTTCCTTCTTACTCACGTTTAATTAATGAAGGGAGTGCCAAGAGGGGGAGTGCCAAGTGTTATTCCTTCTCTAGCATACTCCTTCTTATTCACGTTTAATTAATGAAGGGAAAACTGAATGAGGGGGGGAGTGCCAAGTGCTGTTCCTTCTCTAGCATACTCCTTCTTACTCACGTTTAATTCATGAAGGGAAAACTGAATGAGGGGGAGGGGGAGTGCCAAGTGTTATTCCATCTCTAGCATACTCCTTCTTATTTACGTTTAATTAATGAAGGGAAAACTGAATGAGGGGGAGGGGGAGTGCCAAGTGTTATTCCTTCTCTAGCATCTTCCTTCTTACTCACGTTTAATTAATGAAGGGAAAACTGAATGAGGGGGGGAGTGCCAAGTGTCATTCCATCTCTATCATACTCCTTCTTATTCACGTTTAATTAATGAAGGGAAAATCGAAGGGGGGGGGAGGAGGGAGTGCCAAGTGTCATTCCATCTCTAGCATACTCCTTCTTACTCACGTTTAATTCATGAAGGAAAAACCGAAGGAGGGAGGGGGAGGGGGAGGGGGAGTGCCAAGCATACTCGATGGTAATGACCAAACTCGATGCTATAGAAGGAATATATACAAACAAAATAAATGTAGGTGTATGATATGAGGCGACTGGTATGGATGCATGTAAGGCGACGTATGGCAACCCTTGGGGGCCTTACTTACTCTCGCACCATTGCCTAAGAAAAGATCGTCGTAAAACCCGAGTACAGCTTGTCTCAACGCATTTTTAGTGGGTCAGATGAGATGCAAATGAAAGATATTAGCGGGCGGATTATTCAGCTTGGTGAGGCTTATGGCAAGGGGTTGAAGCGAGAGGCGAGGGTCGGTTCCTGCCAGGAGCTCACACCACCCGGCAACCAGATTTACTCCATTTTTTCCCTCTCTCATCTCCAAGTTTCTGTCACTTTTTGGATGTAGAAACTTTTTTATTTAATCTTCAGTTTATATTAAATTTTTCAGCAGTTAACTGTAAATAAAGTTTAAGCTGGTGTTGTTGCTGAGTGTAACATTATGAGAGTTATGACAACATTTACTGCTCTTGATATCAAATATATATATATATGTAGTAACTTTTTGAACAGTGCATTAAAGAATCATTTAAGATAAACCACTGAAGAGTAATAATGCAGCTGAGATGACAAGAAAAATGCAAGAAAACAAGCAAGCAAAGTAAGAAAGCAAGCCAGTTCGGTCCTTCCCGGGTGGTGGTGCAATGCAACAAACACAAGCTTTTCTCTGTAGGAAGGAGGAAGGGGAAGAAAGGAAGCGAGAAGAGAAAGGAGGCGAGAATGGAGGAAGCAGAAGGAGCAGCAGCAGCAAGAGGAGGAGGAGGAGGAGGAGGAGGAAGGGCGGGGGAACCAAGCGGGGACCACAAACCACAAGGACAGCCGCTGGAGGTCCGACCCCATCTGGAGGAGCATTATACCGCTGGCGCCTCCGTCTTGATAATTAATGCTCTGCCCTCACCCCCAGACCCTCCACTGTGGCAAGCCCTTATGGACACATTCATCAGGGAGATGATCCGCTGGCGGGAAGCTCTACAGATTCCTTCAGATTTACACCCACTTTATTTTCCCTGACTTTCGTTCAGAGTCTCACGCCTTAGAGGTGGTCAGAAACAAGTCCATGTCCTCAGTTGGGCTCAAGTTTAACTGGGATTATATTTATTGTACGGGAAGGAAAGATATTATATGTAATAAAATTCTAAGACAGCAATTATATTATAGGTGGGGAATTGGCTCACAGCAGCAGAGGAGAATGAAACAGCAAGATCTGGGATGATAAAGAAAGATTCATCGAGGAAAGGAGAGAGTGGAGCCAGGAAACGTTTCGGAGTGGCGAATAGTTTGTCTCTCCCTCAGATGACCACCACTTATATGGATTAGTTCTGACCCCCAGATGCCACATACTGCCACAGGGACCGTCTCTCTTTCCCCACCACAGTACAATATATAACCAGCAACACAGCAACGCCCCTCCTTGACCTGCCTGGATGTCCTTATAAGACTTTCTCTAGGCTAGAACATTTTAAAGTAATCAGAGGTTTTTCTAACTCTTGATCAGGTAGCCGTGCATTCTTATATTTTCTTATATGTTTATCCAAGTAGTGGCAAATGCAAGATTCCATTAAAAGTTTGGCTCTTATGCAAGTTGTTGGAGGGGAGTCGGTGGTCGCCTCACGAAACTCGGACACACAAACTCCTAAATTTTATCGTCGTGCTGGTCACTTTCCCGTTGTATACAGCCACGGATGGACTCTCGCTGTTCTCCCTCCGCTCTCCCTTCCTCCTGGACCTCCCCCCACATACACACCCCAATCCACACACCCTAACGCACCCCCTCACTCTCCCTCCACACCCCTTCCCACCACACTGTTCTTACTCACCACTCCATCCATTTACCTTGATGACTGGCTGATTCCCCTACTGTCCCTCCACACATCCTAATCAACTCCCTACTATCCACCACTACCCCCACTCTCAGATCCTACAAACCATTCTTACCCCATCCCTCCTCCACTATCCCCTAACACCATACTTTGACTCCTGCTCTGTCCCTTCCTACCATTTCCACCACACCCACCCCTCCACATACTCTGGTTGTCTCTTATAAACCCATCGAGTGGAGAAGAGGTGGTGCCAGCGTAGGAGAGGAGGGCCATCCATCACAACCCCGGCGGTGGCAGGGTCTGGGAGGCCGGACATATTGGCCCCGGAGAGGAGGAGGAGGGGCCCTGCCATATTTAATACCCGGGAGTGGACGCTGGCCGAGTTATGTCTCACCGAGGTCGTAGTGGCCGCGTCCCTTGTCCAGACTTTGTTGACGACACCATAAAGTGAGGAAGGAAGGGAAGGAGGGAAGGGAGGGAAGTCTGGAAGGCACCTCTCTCATCTCCTCACTTCCTTCTACCCTCATCCACGCCGTAATATAAAGCCACCCTTGACGACCCCCACAACTGAGTTGAAAGGGTCACTCTCTCTCTCTGGAGGGAGGTTGTGGGAGGATACTAGGGGGTCTGGCGCCTTACTTCGTTGGTCACGTCTGTCCCACACCACAATTTACTTAGCGAAGAAATGTATTATGATATCAAATGCATTATTACGGATGCTATGTAATGCGAGATATAACTGCATTTTTTTATAATATTCGCTATGAGGTTACATACACGTGAATGCCAATATGTAAATGTTGATGTTATAGAAAGACCATTTTTAGAGTACGAGGAAAGTTCTGATGGCAATTCGTGTCTTACCTTTCCATTACAGCAGGAAATGTTTGTAGCTTAGTTGCCTCTGCCTCCTATTAATTCTTAACTTAACCGTCTGTTATAAAGAGGATGTTTGTGAATGATAGTTATAGATGAATTGTCTCTATCAATGGTAACTCTCTTTCCATGTCCACAAAATAATCATCCTATACCATTCACACATACAGCATAACCATTCTTGTACCCTCTCACATTCACAACATCACCAGCTGATGTCTCGTTTCACACTCTCAACATCATAGCCCATTCTAACCTCCATACCCATAATATCAACATCCTATTTCTTCTTCCACATTCAAAGTAGTATCGTCCTAACTCTCCCTTCATGTCTCCCACCATTTTAACTTTGCCTGCACAGCTTTAACAGACTACTATCTTAATTCACTCAACATGTAAACTCTGAACACCACTATCCTACTTCTACCTGTATGATTATCTCAACACCACAGTTATTACTCTCATTCTACACCCAAAGTCCAGAGCTCTACCGATATTCATTCCCATGGCATTTACAGCCACAACGCAATACGTATATATTATCAAAACACCACCACTTGGGCCCAGGAACTACGCTGTATTGGTGAGCATAACTACTGTACCGTACCCATATCACTACTCGTACCACAACACCATCACTACTTGAGAACGTAATCAATGCATACCTCGGCCAAAGCTCCACCATAACATCATCAATAAATAGAACATAATCACCATATACCACCACCACCACTACGCTACCACAACACCGCCTCCAAAGCACCATCAATAGATCACAACCCTCAGTTTTCCACCATCACCAAAATACTACAACACCACCCTCATTCCACTACAGCATCACCACTATAGCACCCTCATTCCACCACCACCACCACCACCACCATTCCACCACACTACCAACACGACCATTCCACCACACCACAACCATTCCACCACACCACCACAACCATTCTACTATATCACAACCATTCCACCACACCACTACCATTCCACCACACCACCACAACCATGCCACCACCATCGCCACCTCACCACCATCACCACCACCACCACACCACCATCACCACCACCACCACCACCACCACCACACCCTTACCACCACCATTCCACCATACCACCACAACCACACCACCACCACACCCTTACCACCACCATTCCACCATACCACCACAACCATCCCACCACACCACCACAACCATGCCACCACCACCACACCACACCACCATCACCAGCACACCACAAGCACGACCATTCCAGCACAGCAGCAGAATCCTTACCACAGCAACAGCAGGGTAATATGAACCAATATGACGTCCGCTGGAAGACATAAATGTTGACCGCTGCTGAGTGGTCGCCGAGGGAGTGAGAGGAGGTGGAGAGGGAGTTGCTTGGAGTGGGTGAGGAGAGGAGTGAAAGGAGGTGGAGAGGGAGTTGCTTTGAGTGGGTGAGGAGAGGGGTGAAATGGTTGGAGAGGGATAAAATGGGTAGAGAGGGAGTTGCTTGGAGTGGGTGTAAAGAGGGAGCTGGTTGGAGTGGGTGAGGAGAGGGGTGAAATGGTTGGAGAGGGAGCTGCTATGAGTGGGTGAGGAGAGGGATGAAATGGTTGGAGAGGGAGCTGCTTGGAGTGGGTGAAGAGAGGGGTGAAATGGTTGGAGAGGGAGTTGCTTTGAGTGGGTGAAGATAGGGGTGAAGTGGGTAAAGAGGGAGTTGGTCGGAGTGGGTGAGAAGAGGGATAAAATGGGTGGAGAGGGAGGGAGTTGGTTGAGGTGGGTGAGGAGAGGGGAGGGATAAAATGGGTTGTAGCCAGGATACCTTGAAGAACAGCGAGAACGATCAGATTATCGCCTCGAAAACAAAACAAAAACAAAAAAAAGTTTGGCTTCTACTCGATCTAAGTATCACCTGATATCCATTAGGTTCGCCGAATTTCTGAAAGTATATCGTCCTCTTAAATCATCGTCTTCACTCTTCAGTTAGTACAAGTAAGTTATCCAGTGCTCAAGTTGTTGTTTATGGGTTGACTACAATATTTTTCTTATCCTATAGAAGTCAATCTATACCTTTGGCAAGAAAATATCTGTGATTTTAGAAAACAGTGCTAAAAGAAAAGTTGTCAATCTTTTGTTTCTTGGCTATACAACCTGGGAGAAGACAAGATATACAGTACTAGTAATTACTGACAAGTGCTGTTGGAGAAGTAGAAAGTGTGTGTGTGTGTGTGTGTGTGTGTGTGTGTGTGTGTGTGACAACAAAACAAAACAACAACAAAGGCAAAGTTCCACATTCTCGCAAATGTACCGACACACACACACACACACACACACACACACACACACACACACACACACTCCAGTAAACTTTTCTCACGAACAGACGAACAAATTGCTGGGCAGGACATTCAGATCAGACGCCAGAAATAATTCGTTGTGAAATCAGCGAAACATTTCCCTCCCTTCACACAGCTACAATTTTATTCCGAAACTTGTCCAAGGGTGAGTCATCTGATTTTGTGACTGAAATAGAGTGCTACTGATTCCTCCATGGTATGCAACAAAACAGGTCACTGATTTAATCCTGTTATTAGACGACTTGTTTCCTGGCATAGACTGGTGGGTACAGAAGCTTTAAAATTCACCCAAAACAAACTACTCCATTAAAATAGGATACATGATTTTGGCTGTGAATTGGAGGCTACTGATTCCTCCAAACCGTACCATAAGACAACACCTATACCAAATTACCAATGTCGTCTGTTTCATTTGCATAGAGCGCAGGAATCAGTAGCATCCAACCAGTCCACAACAACACATCGTCCCTTTAAGGTGGTAATTCGTTTTTGGTACATTGGAGTGCCTTGATTCCTCCAAAGTATGCTAGGAAACAGGACCAGAGGGGCAAAAATAATGGTGTTCTGTTGCTTGGAATAGTTTGGAGGATTCAGTTGCTCCAGAATTACCAACACAAAACTTCCCACTTAATCGATGATGTTATCAAGTCAAGCAACACTAGGGCCACGACACATAAAAAACTTGTAAGGCAAGATATTAATTGAGATAGTGACAATTTATTTCCTATTCCCAATATTTCCCATGCAAATAGGTCGTCAAATCTGGGATAGTTTACATGGAGGCCTTGGGACCCCCTCACAGGACTGAATGGTTGCCAGTTAGCGGGATATTTACAGCTTGTGGTCTAAGATTTCTACTTTTTGTGATGATGTATAAGAGTTACTGATTGACTGTACACACGAAACCCATAACTTCAGTAATTCAATTCCCCTATAAAAGTTAAAATATAAACATAAAAAATATATACTGTCAAGCATGGAAGAATCTCAAATAAAGTTGGCAACCTGATGACAAGGCAGGCCACCACGCGGACATTCTCCACGCCAGGGCAGTCCATTCATGAGGCCCCACTGGAGTCAGCCATTATGATGCCCCTCACGTCACGCCTGTTGCCGCCCTCCAGACAGATGATGTCCAGGTTCCGGCCACAGTTACGATATGATATGATTTTCTCTTGTCGTCGGTATATGTTCACAACCGTTATCGAAAAGGTCTATGTGTGGTTCGAAGCTCGACACCTTAGCGTTATAGGTCACAGTTAGACTAAGGGGGTAATATATTGAGTTATCGATAAACTGGAGGCCATTGATTCATCCAAAACAGAAGAAGAAACAGACCAAATAATTAAAATTTATTATGGCCTGTTCCTAGGAATAGTTTCGGTCTCTTACTTCACTAATGAGGTTGTTCTTTACTCGACTGAATCAGACCAAATTGTTGAGTTCCTCACTATAATCATTTCCCGCTCAGCAAAATTTATTGAAGCATACTTTTTTTTGTATGAACCGTCCTTCTGCATCATGATTGACTTACTGTTCCATGGTTGGAAAGCTGTTTGTCATGTGTCATACATACTAACAGACTGTAGCTGGACAGGTAGAGGAGTGAAGTTTCTGCCAAGCAATTTATAGTTGGCACGTGTTGATATATTTACATTTGTAGAGTTCTCAAAGCGTTCTGTTTTCACTACGAAGCAATGGTTTTGATTTCAACTTTCAATTCATAGTTTAATTTCTTACCAGTACCAGTTATAGTCCTCGCTAAGAATAAACGTTCACAAATACATATTAGTCTGTGAGTGAACTTTAGTAAATAGTAGCCCAAGACAACATTAACGTTACCAGCCACCAAGTGTCCTTCGTTCACTCTCTCCTCAACATCTCTTTTCCCATGAAGGTCTTGTGTGTGCTGACATGCATGTTAGTGGGATGTAGGGGAGCTGAGGACCACGCCACCCTCACACACTCTCACAAGTCCACAGTTAGTTTAATTAATATGTCTCCATGTTCCTCCCCGGTCCACTGTTTACAGTCATGTGTTGATGTTCTCGCAACTTTTCAATAAAAATATATTAATAATTCATAAATATTACTAACTTGGAAACTTCACATATCCAATTCGGAAATATATTTTGAGGGACCTATTCAGACGTTTCTAAAAAAAAGTCATACAATGTCTCCAGTTGTGAAGGCCACGAGGCGGACATGATGTGCAGAAAGCAGTGTTCGGGACCTCAGCAAGGGCTACAAAGAGATTAGTCTCGCAGATTTGTCTCGCCCCCCTTATGGTAATGTAATGGCGGGACGAGGCATAATTAAATCATCATCGGCAGCACCCATCAGGCAAACAGACAGAAGCGGCCCGACATGAATATAAACCATCAAATGTTAGTTAGATGTTAGTTCTAAGATAAACATAGAAAATATCATTGAATCTATAGGTACACCCGAGCTCGTAAATTCGCGACCACGTACTCACTTAGATGTTTATGCCATTGAACTCTGGTAACATTTATTTGGGGAGGAATCAGAGTAGGTGGAACATAGTAGAGCGTCATGTTACAATCTTTCACCTACAATGACAATTTCCCCACACAGTGTTACCAGCTCAGATGACATAAACATTTGGAAAGAACGTGGTGGTCGCGAATTTACAAGCTCGAGTGTACATACAGTGATGCAGAACTTGTGTAATATAAAATAAATAATAATCTGGATGCTTAGTACGGTACTTTCTTTCCACAGGTTGATATTTTTGAGAAGAACTGTATGGAAAAAAACACGAGGCAACACAGGTCTATCCCTCCAGTCCCAGATAGCTTATGGTCCAAGCAAATCACAAGCGACTTTGACCTTACGTGCCCTGACTGGTCGATTCGTGCCGGCAGTCAAAGAATCATGTTTTCCGAATGCTGCAGTTCACGCTTCGGAATATTGTGACGCGCCTCGCTCTGTCGGTGTCGCCCTACATGGGAACGAGACAGTGTCGTAGTTTACATATAAGGGAGAGCATTAGTAGTCAAACGCGAATATTTTACTATATTACGCACGACGGGAAGTGTTTTATCTCATAGGTTTATAGCGTATACCTCCATTTAGTAAGACTGATAGATGATAGAGGGTGAAATTTTGTGTATGTTGGAGTGTGAAAAACCCATCGAGTCTATTATTTTCTTTGCAAGTTTTTCTCTCTTCGGAATCTAAAAAAAAGGGATTGATGACGAGTGCCTATACAAAATACAATACCTCCTATCAGTCAACTATTAGCGTATTATCTTATTCTCTACTCTTCTTCACTCGCCTCTCCTCTCTCCTCTCCTCCATTTCTTCCCTTTATCCACCAATATTTTTCCTCCATTACCCCCCTTCTCTCCATCACCTTCACTTTCTCTCCACCAACAACCCACCTGATTCTCTCTCTCTCTCTCTCTCTCTCTCTCTCTCTCTCTCTCTCTCTCTCTCTCTCTCTCTCTACCAACACCCCACCTGATTGCCTCTCTCTCTCTCTCTCTCTCTCTCTCTCTCTCTCTCTCTCTCTCTCTCTCTCTCTCTACCAACACCTCACCTGATTGTCTCTCTCTCTCTCTCTCTCTCTCTCTCTCTCTCTCTCTCTCTCTCTCTCTCTCTCTCTCTCTCTCTCTCTCTCTCTCTCTCTCTCTCTCTCTCTCTCTCCTTCATCATATCATTTGATAAGAATCCTGGCGCCTAACTTCAGGCCTCCCTTGTTCCAATCGTCCCATCACACTCCTCCTTCACATCATTCACTTCCCTTTTTCCATTTATGTCTCTCTCTCTCTCTCTCTCTCTCTCTCTCTCTCTCTCTCTCTCTCTCTCTCTCTCTTTGGTATGGGTCGTAATACCTTTTGAGGTGCTACTTGTCCTTGTAACTCCTTGTAACTCTCTCTCTCTCTCTCTCTCTCTCTCTCTCTCTCTCTCTCTCTCTCTCTCTCTCTCTCTCTCTCTCTGTATAGTTATTTTTTCTTTCCCCTCTTCTAACATTCCCTTTGTAGTTACATCGCGAAGCAAAAATATATGAATTAATGCTAGAATTTTCAGAGAGAGAGAGAGAGAGAGAGAGAGAGAGCGGGGGGGGAGGGGGGGGGGGAGAGAGAGACGCACACAGACTGAAAAACTCCAACGTATGAGGGAAGCAGTGAGAGAGGAGGACAAAGAATGAGAGAGTGATATAGTGAGGGTGACAGGAGGAGGGAGAGGGAAGGAGGGAGAGAGGGGAAGGGATACAGAAGGTTACAGAGTGAAGAAAGACAGAAAATAGTGAAAGATAAGAATGGAGAGAGAGAGAGAGAGAGAGAGAGAGAGAGAGAGAGAGAGAGAGAGAGAGAGAGAGAGAGAGAGAGAGAGAGAGAGAGAGATGGGTAGATGAGGATAGATTGAGTTCAGAGCATTAATTATAATTATCAATGGTGTTAACAAGACATAACTATAACAGTAAGAAAGGTATCAAATAAGTAGATGAGGAAAAAAATTTACATACAAAGAAAATGGAAGGTAGTAACAGTGATGAAAACAGACTGGAGACGAAGAAATCAAGGAACAAAATTAATGTAAACAAACCATAAGCATAACAAGAAGAACGAGGAGGTGGCATATAAGGGGATATAAAGAAGAATGGATGCGACAACAAACAGACGAAGAAATACTGGAATGACAACAAGAATAAAAAAGCAATGTTATAATAGATAGTAACATGAATAATCACAAGGAAATGTTAGATCAATTTCCCATATATATTGTTAATTAATCTGTGTTGTCAATTGGATACATGGGAATTATATTGTAGAATGATGAAATAAAAGAAAGTGTGAAGTTTAAAGGAGGGATATGAATAGTCAGAGGGTCATCTATTGGATACATGAGAATTATATTGTAGAATGATGAAGTAAAAGAAAGTATGAAGTTTAAAGGAGGGGAATGAATAGTCAGAGGGTTTGCAGAGAGACTAACAGGAGGGACAACAGAAGATAAAATGTTCTAGGGGGCTGGGGAAGATCGCAAAGGGGTGTAAGAGAGAACAGTAAGTGAGGTGGTGATAGAAGTGCTTTACTGTATAAGATGTTTGACTGACTTGGCTGGAGATTGATTGATTGATTGATTGATTGATTGAAATTAGGCGCCGCAACAGCGAGGTCATAGAGCGCCAGAAAAAGGTGATAGAGAGGTGTGACAGCAAGCAGGAAGGAAATTAAATGAAAGGAGAGACAGTTAGTTGACTTGGCTGGAGAGAAAATAGTTTGAGGGAGCTGCTGTGTAGAATAGCTATA
>JAWQEG010005391.1:7500-112759 GCA_033782935.1 Petrolisthes cinctipes | reverse complement strand
GGTGTCCTGTTGCTGAGAATAGTTTAAAGGAAATTTGTTGCTCTACATTTACTAATAATATCAATACTCGGCAGCAAATCCAAAGAGAATTATTTTTATGATTGGCATGTAAATGATGTAAATAATATGATAATAGGAATAATAGATTTGGAAATATATATAAATTTCATACGGTATCGATATCTGTTCTGTAAAGCTAACTAAATATTTCACCCTTTCATCGATCGGCTACCAGATAAAAGACACGTGTGGCTCATTATAAAGGAAAATATTATCTCTTGTGTCTAGCTTTAAAATCACTGGCATGTGGATTCTCTTCAGGGGAGATACACATCAAGACAGTAAAAACAAACTAAAGTTCGTGTTTACGACAAAACCAGACCCAATCTCTCTCTCTCTCTCTCTCTCTCTCTCTCTCTCTCTCTCTCTCTCTCTCTCTCTCTCTCTCTTCTCTCTCTCTCTCTCTCTCTCTCTCTCCTTTATTCTTGTGGAATTAATTTGGCGTTAATGATGTTAGGCTACTCATAATATATTACAAAGGTAATAAAATAATAAAAATAATAGTAGTGAACAATATGATTAGAATATAATTTCCGCATTTTCATCAGTATATTTGTGTACCGTATATATATCTATATATATGTAGTGTATGTATGAATGTATTTATGTATGTATGTATGTATGTATGTCCCTCCCTGTAACTACCCATTTATCTAACCCGTGTCAACTTCAGCCAACCAACTAACTATACCCAGCCACACCCAACCCAAGGACACAGACAGCCAACCAGCCAGCCTTGCGGAATGCAGTGGTTGGTGTGTGTGTGTGTGTGTGTGTGTGTATTTTATATATCTGTATGTAGGGTATATATTTCTGTATGTATGTATGTATATCTCGGTATCTATCAATACATTTATCTAACCGTGTCAACTCCATCCAACTAACTAACTAACTAACGAAGTATCGAATGTGTGTGTGTGTGTGTGTGTGTGTGTGTGTTAGGACAAGATGGAGGCATGAGTGCATAATTATAGGTGGTGTAACAACAAGATGAATGGATGAATAGAAGGACACACACACACACACACACACACACACACACACACACTGTCTATACATAGTTTGGCTGCATGGATTGAGTGAGTGAGTGAGTGAGTGTCATACCAAGAAAGACTTAGGAGGTGAGTGAGGGTAGGAGAGAGTGAGGGTAGGAGTGGGTGAGGGATTAGTGCAATTCCCAGAAGACTGAGGAGTGAGTGAGCTGACAGGATGAGTAAACAATTTGACTCCAATCTTTCGTTTCGTCTCTCATATTTTCTAAGTTATCGATTCCCTCTAGAGTTATAGGATATAAGGGCCAACTCTTGTGGATGAATTGGCGAGTTATTGATTCCTAAAATATTACAATATGTGTTTATAAATGTACAGCCGGTAGCATAAATTTGCGTCCATCTCATGCAATTAATAATGCAAATATGACCAGGTAAAGTTACATCCTGAACCAGTTTCTGTTCTAACAACGTATATAAAATTCTACGTCAGAAGTATGTAAGTCATCTTTGCATAAAAATAGCCTAATGTTACAATATCACTAGGCTCATACTTTTGTAGGTGGAAATGAAGTGAACTTATGCTGCCGACTGTACCGTACACAGTGTAGAGTAACCTCGTGTTTTGTCAAGAGTAATGATAAAAAATACGATAAATAATTCATTATGTTAAAAGAATAGATTAGTATTTCCACCTCCACTCTGCTTGGTGTTGATTATGATGGGTTGTAAGTGTAGCCTATTCACAATCGATAGCATAAATTGGCTCACATAGGCTACCACGTGTGTTGTATTGTCTTGTTATGATTTGGTAATGTTGTCATATAGCCATAATAACATCCAAATATAATTAGGAATTGGCTATTTGTACCGTATATCTAGCCATAATAGCATCCAAATATAATTAGGAATTTGCTATTTGTACCGTATATTCATCAACTCTTCATCAGATAGTGTTACACCATCAACACTCAATACATTTGTCTGTAGCTTCACTTTTATCAGGATACACACATTGAAATGAAGTCAATTTAGGCTATACGTGTATCGTATGCTGCTGAGTGTGCGGTACCTTTCACACTTCTCTTGGATGTGGCATAGTAAAATATTCTGCCTCGTCCGTTGTCTGGCAAATATCACCAAGTCGGGAATTTCCTCCACAATATATAGATATATAAATAGCTTCCTCCCTATCACCAGCCAACTGCTATCCTCTCCCTGAAAAGCCACACCTTTGCCAACAACACTTAGTCTAACCTACTCACTTCATTATAGTACATGAAATAGGTAAGTAATTGTGGTATAGGTTAAGTCTTTCCAGAAACAATAAGAAGCAGATCATAACATATTCTAACGGGTTCAGGATTGACATTCAATTTCAGACAAACAAACGGAACCAGAAACAAAAACTTTTGAAGGTAATAATTACGGATGTGGAGGATGGTTTTTATGCTGGTGCGGATGAGGTACTTTACTATGTAGAAATTGTGTGTGTGTGTGTGTGTGTGTGTAGGGAGGGGGAGTTCGCCGTGACGTCTGGCGCCACGGCGCCGGCAGTCACTAGTGACACACACAAACACACACGCTGGAAGTTCCCTGCACCACACCTGACACACACACACACACACACACTTCGACTATCCCACCCACCAACCCAAGCACTTCTTCCTTATATCCACATGCACTACCATTCACTATCTCTCTTTATCCACTCCTGTTACTTTCAGCTGTGTGTGTGTGTGTGTGTGTTACCACCACCTGTACGATATATTACTTTCACTTTCCCCCGGACGCCGCCTGCCCTCTGAGTCAGACTTCTCTCGTGAAAGTCAGTCAGTCTTTCTCTCTCCTAATTTGCCTTCCTATCCTACCTTCACCCTGAATCTCCCTACAGTACAGCCTAAAAGAAAAGAAAAAGAAGAAAATTACGCTGTCACTTTTTTGCCAAGTCATGAACCACATACAGTATGGTACCGTAAGCTGCACGAGTCTTAAACTGAAGCACCAGAGGAATATATTAAAATACCCGCTGAATGTTGTAATTTTGTTTGATGAATGTGTTTGTTTAAAGACATCCTTTATATTATATTATGTTTTTGGCGAGTGTATTGCAGCTAAGGACACATGGAATAGACACTTAAAACGGGCCCCACAGAGAGCATAAATGAAGAACTCGCCTCTGCTAGCCACGTCTTGTCCAGGTGTCTTTGCTTGCCTTGATATGTTCGACGAGGGGCCCTGTCTCCTGCAGTTACATGTGTCCGCAACTGTACCTCCTCACACATAGGTCATCTACCTTTCCCTGTCTGGCTGTTTGTTCATCCCCCGAGTTCACTATGTAACCTTGCACTTTAGGGTAGATACCGGTATGGGTGGTGGTTGGGGGTGGCAGGATTGTGGGTGAGTGAGTGGTGTGGGTTGTTGTGGCCTGGGGCGGCGGCGACGGCTTCCTTGCCTCTTTCCTCTAACCTCTTCCTCTTTGCCATACCACAATGTCTTGCTACATCCTCTTCCTCATTGACGTCTTCATCTTTCAGCCATTGTTTTCCACATAAATTGTTTTTGTTTTCTCATCCTCTTTCTCCTATTCTTTCATTTTCCTCCTCCTTCCATGTAATCTTCCACTTCCTTCCTGTTTATCTTCCTTCTCAGCCTCCCCCTCTTTTTGCCACGGGACTTGGCCTTCCTTCCTGTCTAACTTACCGTCCCTGCCATGAATGGGAGAACATCTTTTTGTTTTGGGCGATTCTTCGGTGCTGATGCCAGCAAGCTTTGTGAGAAAGTCTCCGGGCACAACCCACCACATTTCCCTGCCTTGACGACTCGTGCCATGAAGCTCGACCCCTGGCGCGACCCAAACTATTGGTTATCGTTCACTATACAACTACAGAAATTCAAAGTCTGTAACCTTCATCAACTTCACAGTCGTGCATAGTCGATTTGTAGGTGTCACAACAAGAGATAATGGACAATACTGCAATGATTTCTGATTGAATTTCGAGTTGATTAGACAACAACACTTACAGTACTGATCGTTGATATTATATTGTGTGACGGCTGTGGATAGTATGTGGTTTTTGTTAAGACTGAAATGTGTTCTGGGTAGGAACCCCAAAACAGCCAGGCTACTGTTAATCTGGCCTGGTACATGCACATGTTAATTTTATTCAGCATAACACTGTTATGTCACCGCCTTAATAAGGGAAACATTGCCGTTTATTTCAGAGGAAAAATTATGTATTGTACAATGTGTTCCCATTCTGGGTGTCAAACGTAAGATTTTACAAACTATATTTACGTCCATTTGCCAACACTTCAAATCTAATAACTGCATACATGTGTTTTTGTTGCAGGAGGTGAGGTGCGGTGCTACTGCAACCTTCCTCGGTGCGTGACGCAGGGATACATGTGCAAGAGTGTGTTGGGAGCATGCTTTACCCGCAACACACCCACACCGACCCACTCCTACTCCCATATACACCATAACAACAAGCAGTACCGCCACTGGGCCCCTATGCATGGCTGTCTTGAGCTGCTGCCAGAGTGAGTCATTCAGATTACATTTAATATGTACAGTGAGTCCCAGGGAAAATCTTACCAGACTTTAGGAGGCGTGTGTTTGTTCTGAGAGAGAAATGGAATATGAAAGTTCATCTGGTTTGCCAGATGTCCTCGCTACAAATTGTTGGCTTACTCGGGAGGCCGGAGGGAATAGGATTATTGGATGGAACACCTGCCTAGAATATGTTAACTATATATTATAAGTACTGTAACTGAAATGTGGCTGATGTTGCTGCGACTCCGTGTAAGTACTAATTAATGCTACCTCTGAGGGAAATGGTCATAAACATTGCCTGTAGGATCAGTAATTTTTGCACTTGAAGAGTAACTTTTTCGTGTAGTGGTAGTGAATAAGATGAAAAATATTGGTTTTACAGTGTGTGTGTGTGTACTTGGCAGATGAGGCAACAGCACATTTGTTGGTGAATGTACATTAATTTTGGCTTTCGTACTGTGTGTCTTGACTCCGAACTGTCACCCAGTTACAGAGAGAAGGATGTGAGAATAAATAAATCTTGAATATTGCTACTATTTTGTCACTGTCGAGGGTGTTAAACTACATTTGATGGCTCTATGATTAGCTCCTACAACTCTGTTTAGAAAAAAATCACTATTCTTAGCTCCTCATTTAGCCTAATTAGACTCTATTTCCTATCCATTAGGTGGGGAATGCACCGTGATTCTGCCTCATATTCGCCTGTGTATAATTATATGCTTCTTACATTCTCATTTCTACTTTTACTTTGTGATGAATCTAATATCCTTTTCGTCAGTATCGACCTTCTTTCATTATTTCTATTAGTTTGTATTCTGCTTACCTCAGATTCAGATAATCAGAGGTGTTAAGTTTACTGACATATAAGTGTGTATTTTGGCAAGAAGTAGTATGTTAATATTGCTCCATGCATTGTGACAAGTACTGTAGAGAAGGGAGATGTTAATTTTGGCTAATATTTGTGTGTGATGGCAGGGACAGACAGAAGGAGTGTGCTAGTAAAGCCGTGTTGCTGCCGCAGAAGGTTACAAGGGCATCAACATCCTCACAGCAACCATCCCAGTCGGACCCAGACCTCACCTGCTGCAGCCATGACATGTGCAACTACAGAGACTTTGACGTCTATATACAGGTGGACAGAGGAGCCATCAATTCTCAGACAGGTACAGTGAGTGAAGTCATGTAGGCTACAGTCTGGGGTTATTGTTGATTCAGGGGAATTTCACAGGGCATGAGAATTTAGTTTGTACTCACCTGTACAAACAATTCTAGATAATTTAGCAACTTGACACTGACCCTGATGGTGGTATTGATGACAGAAATACTTACCAGGCATGTATTGGTATGAATGTGGTTACTCTTACTGGCCAATTATAACACATGAAACACTGGCCAAGTATACCACATGATACTGGCCAATTATACAGTAGTACATGAGACACTGGCTGATGTAACATGGGGCAGTGGTCCAGTATACATAAAGGTGATCTTTGTAACAGATACCACTAGACCTACACAGTAATGATCCTCCTTGTGCAGACATGAAGAAAAGACGGGACTCGGAGATGGAGTCGCTGTGGTTCCGGGCAGCCACCATTGCTGTTCCCATTGCCGGTGGATTCATCTTCATCGTGTTGGTGTTGGTGGCGGCAAAGATGCTGGCCAAGGAGAACATGAGACAGAGATTGGCACAGGTAGGAAGAACATTTTCACACTGACTCACCCTCCCTTCACTCCAGTATTAGCCTATGTAGTTGTTAAGAAGGCAAGGCTTGGAGGAAGTCACGCCACTGTCACTCCCCACCACCAGACTGTCAGATAAGATTTTATGATATACAACTGAATAGAATGGCCTTAGTCATTTCTCTGTAATGTAACAATTTATTAAGTGTTGAACATATAAAAAATTTGATTGTGGTGTCATTTTCAGTGATTAGGAAACTCAAACTTAAGTATACTTTAACATAATTGTACATTTTTGTTTATACACAGCAGGTGCTGGGGGAGCGTTACCTGAAAGCTCCACTGTACCCTGTGAGGGCAAGTGCACCCCCTCCCTTGCACCATCACCACCACCACCACCCTATTTGTTACCACCCTCACCCCACCAAAACTCCACCCATACCCCACTTCAACCCCAAGAGTGGCTACCAGGACAACCCCACAACACACTACAGGCTGCCTGAACACCAGGACTGTACCAACTCAGAAGAACTAAAGCCTCTAAATACTGTCACCATCACTTTACCCGATGAACAACAACAGTGTCACCAGAAGGAGTCAGACTCCATGTTACCTACTTGAGAGGGTGGATGGTTGCATTAAATATGGCATAGAATTAACACTACCATTCTGGGGATGGTTTATTGATAATAGTGCAAACTCATGTCTAATAAAGAGATGGGTACCTTATTCCTTGATCCCTTCGGTTTCGAGAAACAGAGGTCATATCTTTTATAGCTACATACATACCTGGCTACACAAATATGGGAGGTGGTAAATGTTTTCAGGTTGAACCCAGAGGCTACAGTGGTGAGGTGCCCCAGTTAGCTGCACACTACAGGGTATCTCCTTCCTCCACCTTCAAGGTTATGGAAACAGTGAATGAGTGTGGAGACATTAAAGGCGATACGCTGAAAATATAAGAACTACTGTATTATAATATGCTTGAGGAGTCAGTAAGTAAATGAGGAGAAGCAAAGGCAATTAATGTCTGCTATCCACTTCTTGGAGTTACTCTTGATGAGGCAGAATGAGAGACTCGAGTAGACCAGGCACTCTAAGGGTTGATAAAGGAGTATGTGCCAGCAGACATTCTTCCGGGTTTTCAGAGATGTGTACAGCCAAATTCCAAAGGGTAATTTTTTTCCACTCTGATTAACTTAAGTTCACTGCTTCCTTTGGCCAGCAAACTTGAGTATATACAGTACTGTAAGTTTTCTTTACATGAGCCATGTAGATTTTGTTAAAGAAATTAAATGCTTTACTACTAGGTCACACTTCGCTAGGCAATAATCAAGGACTCCGTCACATTTGACAAGTGTATAATAGCCCTGGCAGAATATTTTTAAAGTAAAGCCAGAATAATGTTACCCTCGCTAAACTACCGGTTATCAGTGTACGAGTTTGTTTACCGTAAACTATGTTCATGCTTGAAAAGTGCCTACTTTATGTGCATACATATAGTCATGATGTGTGTGTGGGTGAGTTGGTGATGACATGTTTCTTGGCAGTGGGATTTATGAAACTTAGTTTCAGCCAAGAAATAAAACAATACGAGTGTTTGTGTAAACATGTGTGAGGATGGAAGTGTTGCATGAAAGACAATTATTTGAAATACCAAAGGAGAGCAATGTGCAATGCTTACAAAAAGAATTTGTTTTTATAGTAGGTGCGATAGATGCATGGATGAGAAATAAATTTTCAGCTTTTGTTGTATTTATAGATAGGACAAGTCATTGATTACATTTAAGTTCTATTACACCCTTTTAATACAGCTATAAGAACACTTTTTGTAGGCGTTTTACATATGTCAGACTAGTTGTCAGACAACCTGCCTTCGGTCAATGATAGTTTTGGTAATATAATAAACATGATTTTTGGATACAGTACATCCCCAGCGTGAAGATGTTTGACTCCCTATCGCCTAATGATAATTCTTTAATACTCTGCACTTCCTTACCACTGCCGTCTTCAAAATGCTGACATTTACCCCTTGTATCTCCATCAGGGCATTTCAGCAATTGTTGGAAATCAAGCATCTTCTACTAGGGTTATATTTATGGGTGCAACCTTTTATATTTGTAAACATAAGTAGTTTTGTCTCCCCTGCCCTTCAGTAACTCATAAACATATATTTGAGGGTATGAAAGTTAGTGTGTACTCATACATTTATGCAGTAAATACTGTACTGTATGTAATTTCTATACATAAATTCAATTGGGCACACGGTCAGAGTTTCAAGAACACTTGGTTATTAAATGAGCTTATAATTGTGTACGTAAAAGAAAACTTTAATCAATGTTTATTATTGTACTGTGTTCTGTTCATAGTTCAGTGTATTGTATTCAGTTATGTACCTTTCAAATCTACTTGGAGAATATACTTAAATGGAGTTGAAGTTATTGTGAGAATGGTGTGCTATATTTCTGGTTAAACCCAAAAAACTAGAGTTCACTTAAAAACATGCCACACTGTCAGTCATAAATATATTATGGTACTCTTGTCTCATGCAACCCTGGAATGAAACTTGCACATTGATAGAGAATATCACATACTTATTAATGCAACTCATTTTCTGCCTGAGTACGGATAGGACACATGTTCAGAAGAAGACTTAGTTAATTTTCCGCACATTTTACACTCATTTGTATCATCATATATATTTAACCAGCCGGAAAGTTGCTTAAGTGTAAATGACGACATGCTTTTCATAACTGTAAACTTTATGAAGGTTCTGAGGAAATGTATACAGGTATTAGGTTTTGTTTGTGATAAGTTGCTCAAAAACGAATGACTATCATAGTTTTCATGGGTGCTTTTACTGAAACTAGCAGAGGTCAAACAGCAATTATAAGAATTTGAACCACTGGAATAAATCATCAGAATGCAAATGTACACTCGCAATCTAAAATATGTATCCAGGTTGGCTTCGAATAGCCTGATCGAGTATTAAGGTGAGCTCAAGCTCATACTAGTACAGGTATGTCAAATGATTTGAAACTTCAACAAGACCCTGGATACAAATTTTGGATTGCGAGTGCACCTGTATGAGGGAAACCACATCCTGTAGTTCTCATGCTGTTCATTTAATTGCCAGGTGTTTCAGGATGTTTGCATGTAACTACCTAAAAAATACAGTATCCAAAGGCATTTAAGGAAGTACCCAAGTTGATGTTATTCTGTTGATTAGGAGAACCTAAAATGAAATATTATAATCGCACATAAGAGCTTGGTGGCTGGTGTTTCTAGTTAGCTGCTGCATGACACTTGAGATGCAAGTGAGAATGAAAAAAGGTAAACAAACACACTGGCACCATGTCTACTCGGAGAAAAGATGCTGGTAGTTATAAATGAAGGCAATTTTAAATATTGTCCACATACAGTACTGCTACATTACATTTAAAAAATGTAAGCTTTGGCTAGACATATAAAATACTTGCAAGCTTTGGCTTTGGGTACATGTGCTGAAAGTTGGCATTATATAACCACTGTGCAGAACACTTGTAACATAATGGTTCTCATGTTATTAAACAAAGGAGAGGACACTTGCATAATAGGAATTTTTTAAGGTTTTGTACTTATTGTGATGCCTGTTGTGCCTAAGCAACTCTTGGTAAATATCTTTTAAGTTTTTTGGTGCTCCTTAAAAGCCAAGTACAGTAACTAAATTTTAGTTTCATTGTTACATTATTTTTATCATCAGTAGTACTGTAAGAATATAGAAGTGTAGAGGTTAATTTAGATAAGTATTGCATAGGGGCCTTAATTCTCTTATACATCTCCTTGTACTGTATTTTAAAGAGGACAGACAAGCAAATAATAATAATCCCCTGGCAATGTATATTAGATTATTTGGTCATTTTGACTGCAGAAATGGCTCTAGTGTAATTATCAAATATTGTACTGTATAAAGCTAGTATGATTAATTAACTGTTATTTTAACAGTATTATTTTCTTGCCTAGTTATAAACAACCATAATGCTAAGAGTGAAGTGCTCTGGCTATAGTGGTGAGTTTGTTACTATGCTGTTTAACTATAATGATTGTGATTTTCCGTTGTCTTATTGCAGATCTGTAGCTTCTTTGTGATACTGTCCAGTCATGGGAGGGAGTAGGTGCTCTCACACACCCAACCCTACTGGAGTACTGTAACTTGTAAATACTGTAGTGTACTATACTGTAGAGGTGGTAGCAAGGTTAGGAAGATGTCCCACTGAGACCTGATATTACTAATGTCTGTGATATCTTATTTTGTTCTTTTTCTTTTGATCCTTTCATTCTATATGTGCCAGACTTTATCAGTCTACCATTGTTAATACTGAGCTGTGACAAGAGTTATGTACAACTTTACATATAATTATTCTGTACTGGTAATTGTGGAAGCTGCTCTTGAAGACAAAACTGATGATGAATGGCATTTTGTTCCTTTTCCAATGTTTACAGCAAATGCAACTGGTGAACGATGGGGATATTTGGCACAGTTTTAATGAGTGAACTGATAGTTTGTTATAATGATTTTTCATGTGCTGATAAAGGTGCTACAGGTCAGCTCTTAGTATGTGTGTGTTTGCAAAGCTTCCAGTCAACCTCAGGATCATGAAGATTATCTTCCAAATTCAATCACTACTATTAATTTTTTTTATTTGTATGCTAGTTCACTGTTACATAAGGAGAAATTTACAGTTACTTTCATTATTTCCTCAGCACTGTCAGAGAATTTGACATTTGTTTTATACTACAGTATTTCCATACAAGAGCATTTTGAAATTCCAGTACCAAAGGAGCAATGACACTACTCGAGTGAGTCCAGATTATAAAATAAAAGCTCCTTTTCAATTTACTAATGCCACCTATACAATAAACAGATTGGTCAGGGAAATCAGATGTCTCCAGAAGTGTTCAGATAATAATGAAGGAAACTGTGCATACTGTAATTGCATATAATACATAGCTGTTGATTGTGGCACATTAATTACGGAGTCTATAAGCATTTCCCTCGTCCTCCTATTTCCTTCCTCTTCTTGTTCTTCAACAAGCATCACAGTAGATATAAAGATTTGAAGGGAGGAAAAGTAATGTAATTTTTTTTTTAATATTTACTACTGTATACACCAAGGATGCACAACCTTTTGGGCTCCTCAGGCCACATGATCAAACTTAAAACTCACTGAGGGCAGTAAGATTTATGTTATGCAAAAATGTAGAAATTTTAGGTGCTTAATGGTAATAGTATAGCACTTAATGACTTAATCCATTATGTTACAAAACTATAATTAATCATTACCTGGCATACATGAAACAGTCTCCTTAATGCAATTTTTGACACTGATTCATAGACAAGCTTCTTTATGTTCGGTTGAAACTTTGTTATTTTTTACCATTTATTACCTACTAAGGGCCGCCAGAGGGTTGTTTGAGGGGTACATGCGGCCCACGGGCCGCCGGTTGTGCATCCCTGGTATACACTATCATAAATTCAAGAACTCATTTCAGAGGTAAGGAATAGGTGAGCGGGACTTTACAGAGAACTGTAAGTTTTCAAACATTGTATCTTAGTACTGTAGTATTACTGAGTAAGAATATTGCATAATTGTCATATTACAGGTGGTTTACATAGAAATGAAGGTGTATTGAAAACAAGGTGCAGTACCTTTCGCAGTTTAAACTATTGGTAAAAGGGCACTTTCGATGACCTTTAAAGATTAAGTAACCTTATTGATTCTTCTCATTTGAGGTTAACTCCCCATCTGTAATGTAATCTACTGTGCTAAGCTGGAACAACCACATAGCAAATAACACTCATCACAACATCAAGCATACACACCTCTGCTTTGTGACCTTGAGTGTCAAAGCTCTTCCAGTGAGCCAAGATAGATGCCATGACATATTTGTGTGACATTAGTTCAGGTTTATTACATGAAATTTAGTATAAACCATTGTTTGTGGATTACTGTAGTTACAATTATTTGATACTAGGAGTATTTTCCTCTGAGATTTTTTTTGTTTGTCAGACCATAGTGGAAAAGTAAGTGTCATTGTTGTAGGGTTATTGATTCCCCCTTTTTACCTTTTCTATTTCAGTTATGATTCTGTATTTTTATCAATGTCATTTTATTTATGAATATAATTAGGTGGTATTCAGTCATGTCCCAACACAGTAACAGATGCAGCAACCTCCCAGCCTGAAAATTACTGTATTATCTAGTTCCTATGTTTTGCATTCCTATGGTCTTGGCTTTGTGTAACTGATAATGGTTGCACATGGGATCCAACTTGTTGTGTGATATAATTAGTGTGACACAAGTGCATTTTGGGAGGAAGAGGAATGTTGATATACCATTTTGCCATACATCTATCAAGGAACAGTTAAAGGGGTCAGGAAACTAAAGCAAATGACCTCTGTGTTACAAATAGAGGATTTGTTGTTGTTGTTGTAGTTCCCCAGTGTCTGGCCGAGCAGTCCCGAGTCTGGTTGACTGAAGCCATGCAGATGCTCGGACCCCCAAAAGGGAGCCAAGGAGATAGTGAGATCTGTTCCTTCGAAGGCAACAGAAGAGGGGACAACTGGCACATGGTCATATACCCCGAGCTAACGAACCCAACAACAGTAGCCTCGATCCCTTGTTGTGCCACCCAATTGGGTGATCTCGCCAGTTACCAAGAAGGAATGAGGATTAGTAAGAAAGACAGACAGAACAGGCCAGGGTGTGGTAAATCATGGCAAATTCCTCATTTCTGGATAGAACTAGCCCTCACCAGTAGAGGATTTGTTTCATGGTGTAGTTTGGAGTAATCAGTTCCCCTCCAATTTTCTGAGAAGAAACTACTCCCTTAAATGCACTGGTGCCACATCACTTGCATCTGACAACTGGGTATGGACAAGGTGGAAGTTTGGCAGACTGTACATCTCTCATAAGTTAAGAGACGTGAGGTAGGTGTAGATTGGAGGAATTATTCAAGTGCCTAGAATGATCTTGACAAATACGAAATGCTAAGTAAAATCCCTAGTTGAACAATGGAAGTTTAAAACATGTGAGATTTAAGATATAAAATACCAATGTAGTTTTTGTACTAGTCTAATTTGTTCCGGAGGAGTTGGAAAGATACATGTATGATAACTAGTTCTTCAATTATTGCATCTTGCATGTTTCATATTCCTACTGTTTGTAGAGAAGATAACTAAATGACTAATTTGTATGAATTAAGCATTCCTTTATTGCCAGGAACACTCTTGCAGCTTGTATATGCCTCACATTTCAGTGAGATTAATTTATATAAGTGGTGTAGTAGCAGTGCTCTTTCTTGTAATTGCAAAAGCAGCATGGGTAATTCATCAGTACTGCTATTAAAATGAAGAGATGCTGCATTTCCCTTTTTAGTTACGTTCAGTATCTGTTAATGGTGAAAAAATTATTAAATGAATAATACAGTGCAATGCTTTGTTTGAGTGACCCCTTTCTGAACTTTTAATTTTAGAACTGGTGGATAGAGTTAGTAGAAAGTTTTATACAATACTACAGTATACCCCTGATATTAATTGTGATGTACCAGATAACTATAATACAGAAAGAACTAGCACCAAGCCCAGAAGAATTATTTGCCATTGAAATAAGCATGGAAACTGTATAGAAGTTAAGCAGAAAATATATGTTTGAATAAATAATTACGCTACAAAGGCTATACAGTATGAGTGGAAATTCACAATGACGTGAAGAGCAACACGCTGAGAAAAACACACTTTTTTAGACAAAGTATTTATTCTGGACGTTTCGGAGGCATCTTGCTTCCCTCTTCAGCAGTACAGCCGAGAATGAAACATGAAAAGAAATAAGTAGCTGACAGGACTCGGGAGGGACAAGGTGTGCCTACTAAGAACAGCTAGCCTACTGTATACTGTAATATGATAATAATTATGCTCTCCCCCCTGTATGGGGGTAGAGCAGGGCTTCCATGAGTTGATGAAATCCTACCCTAGATTTTTGTCGATATTACCCTAGATTCGAGTGTTTCACCCTAGATTGTCGAAGTTGTCCATAAATTGTTGATTCATGCACTATCATACATAAGTTTATATATTGCCCCCCCCCCCAAACATTCCCCCCACTACACACAGGAAAAAACAAATGCCGCGTAAATTAAAGGGTATTTTATTTAGAAATATGCAGTTGTATACTCTATCTGCTAACACTGTAACACCTCCAGGAGACTTACATATTTGCAGCATCAGAACATGTAGCATCACTATTATTAAACATTATTCATTGCTTTTAGCATATTGTCATCAAAACCAAGGCGTTTCATGTAACAAATTCCATGCAAGAGACCACATATTGTTTAATTTTTGAGAGAGCTTCTTAATGAGGTTTTTGTTATGTTTAATTGACTGAAAAAACGTTCCACAGCAGCATTTGAAAAAGGTAGTGAAAGGAGAGTGGAAATAACAACTGATAAATTAGGGTAACATTGTAGGCCTGCATAATTTTTCCTATTTAACACTATCTTCTAGTAGTGCATGAAATTTAGTTGTTTAGATAGTTCCTCATCCAAGTAGTGTAGTCTCCACTCTTCATCCACAAGCTTTTTGTCAGCAAATTTTTGTAACTGGGGCAGTTCATCAAATAAAAATGCTAGGGAGGGAGGGTTAAGGGTAGAAGCAGAGTGTGGGTTGATGCAGGCTACTAATATGTTCAGTACATTAATCGGACACTATTAAATAAAAACCAGCCTGACGGCAGATTACCCTAGAATTACCCTAGTTTATGCATTACCCTAAACACTACCCTAGGAAGGGTCCAATTACCCTAGTTTAGGGTATTTTACCCTAGAATGGAAGCCCTGGGGTAGAGCTTTGATTTAAAAAGTTTATTGTTGCTTTACTTTCCCTATACGTCTCTTTTTACCACTTCTTGTTTATGAGGAAACAGTCTGTCCCAAATATATAAATATAAGTAAATAAATAAATAAATAAAAGTTGATGGTGGACCGTTGGAAAGGCTAACCTTGGACTAATGTGACAATCGTTTGTTTTGTTGACATTTGTTGGAACTTGGGTCTTGGAAACCAGTTAAACCACACAGGAAAATAGCAAAACTCCAATTCCCCCGAGAGGATCTACTTATTGATGGTGAACAAATGTACCTGTGACCTTAACAATGCCCTCTGAGTAGTCATAGTACTGCTTATGGTAAATTTACATTCATTCACTATATTGCATATTTGGTAAATATTGAAAGAATTGCCGTTATGGAGTACGGCTTTTCTACCTTCCATACCCACTTATTTAGACCATTCTAAGACTATTTTCATCTATGGCATTTCTTCCGCAAATGCCCCATTTCCAAGATAGGGTATATTCAAATGGGGCATTTTGAAATTAGCCTGACCTTACCTAACCTAACCTAACCTAGACCACAGCAGACTACCGGGACCTAACCTGGGCAAACAACCAGGGCCTAAGCTGGGCAAACTACCAGGAAATAACCGTGGTAAAGTACAGGAAATGACCGGGGCAATATACTGGGACCTAGCCGGATCTGGCAATACTGCTACAAAATGGCAATTCTTTCAATAAATACCCTGTTTTTGAGATACAAACAATAGGGAACAAAAAGAATTAAAGGGAGTGATTATGGACAAACGCTTGAATAATACCACTATCTGTAACACCATCACTAATTACATAGGTTTATCGGGGCTGCTCGGCCAGACAGCTTGAGGAACTTCAACAACAACAACATAGGTTTATACTTAATTGCGTAGGTTTATATCTAAATACATAGCTATATACTTAATATACTGTAGGTTTATACATAATTACGTAGAATTATAATAAATTATGTAGTTTTTTTTTTAAGTATGCTAGGAGTTGGGTCCTTTTTATTGTGATTTTGGTAAATACAGAATTGGATTTCAGTAATGATTCCTTTGGATATTATTAACGTTAGGTCAATATATAGATCATATTGGTATATCAATATTTTTCCAAGCATTTGCATGTTTTATTTTTATTATATACTGTGTTTCAAGTGATTTTTACCCCATTAGGAAATACAATGTGGCTTTTCTCTCCATAAGTCACATTAGCCCCTACTGTATATCTTAACATTGAACGATGCTATTATACTATGTAATATAATAAAGTAGAGTTCTATGTGTTTCAATAATATTTTCAGTTATGGTATACAAGGTTGTCCTGGAATGCCAAGTCAGAAAATGAAGTCAACTGAAACAGAGAGTGAAAAAATTCTATCTTTGATAGAGCGACTCAATGGGAATGAACACATCAGTGAAGATGAATTAACTTCCTTTATAAGTTTAACACTATCGGATTGCAAGGTGCCTCAGCTTCCAAACGCAGATGTTCCATACTCATACGAAGACTTTGATGGAGTGGGAAGGAAGGCTGAGGTGCAGTTTAACATCATCTCCAGAATACTTGATTATATCCAACGAGAAAGGGAGAATGCCCGGCAGTTTTCGTCCACATTAATACGGAATACCTTGGTGTGTTGCTTTCTTGCTGCCTGTGAATATGCCGAGGAACACTGGGAATGGAGCGACCACAGGACAGCCCAAGTGTCTATGAAAGTTGTGGAAAAGGTCTGTACATTACATGGATGCTGTTCAGTGAAGGAGTTTCTTACCTGTAAAGGCCACCAGAACTGTGGAACGAGTACAGAAGATGGACACATAAAGTATATTCTCCAAAAGTTGAGTGAAGTGCTAATTAAAAGTACATGGAGAAGTTATCCTGGGATTAAGATGTCATATTGGAGAATACTACACTATCTTGATGTAAGTGTGTAGTGTTGTGTTGCCATTTAGAGGTAGAAAGGCATTTGGAGATTGCAAACCTTCCCATTGCATTGCAAGAATTCCCTATCCTAAAAATTTATGACAGTATTGTGGCACAGTCACAAATATTTCACCCTCATTCATTGCAACAATGGGGGAAGTTTGCTATCATTCCTCCACCTCTGCTCTATCAATTATCTTCTAGAATTAAACATTTCATCCTTGACACATATTGTATCTGTCTGTTAAATTTTCAGTTCAATGCATACAATATTGGACATGATTTTGAACCTTTCTTAAGCCCCTTCCACACGAGAGGCAAAAAGACTGCGAGCAGACACTGTTACCAATTTTGTGGGTGGGTGGCGGCCACAAGTGGCCAATGGCTGCCGGGGACTGTTTGATCTGGTAACAGTGGAAAAAAGCGAGAGAATTCCACTCAGTTGTCCGTGCCCGCCATCTTTTTGCCTCGTGTGGAAGAGGCTTTACTCTTTATATTTCACAGGTGAGGACGTTAAGCAGGCTTTTTGCATTTAATCCTCTCCTTTCTCAATAAAATGACTTTAGTCATGGTATTATATTTTTTTTTCAAGAATGACACCCTAGGAGATCAACTAGCCTACTTGTTACCTCCAGCACTCTTTATTGTCGATGACTGGGAACAGAAGAACAAAATCCTCGGGATAGAATGCCTGCAGTTTATCTTGGATCACACTGTGAGTTCTGTGTAACTGTTTGATTGTAGGTAATAGCAATAAGTATTATGCTTTTGCTTAGATTTTATTTGCCTTGGCCACCTTGTTTGGTACTGAACAGGGCCAACAATAGCTTTGCTACTTCTTTTATGCATTCACCCTTCAGAACATTGTTGAGACTAAATCTATTGCATTTCTTGGTTACATAGCCTATCCTCCTCCTCTCAATGTCATCATCATTATTAGCTTTTTACATTCCACAACTGTATAGGACAAGGGCCTCTACCCTCCATCCTTCACTCTAACCAGTGTTTAGTGTTTATTTTTTTCCTTTGTTTTTTTCACCCCTTAACATTATGAATATTAACAGTTTAAGAGACGTTGTCATTGATTAAAACCCCTTTTATCAAAAGCCAGGGGCAGAGCTCAGATGGTATGGGCGAGCAGCAGTGATTTATGATGCCCTTAAGGCCCTGATTCACTCCAGAGAACCTGAGGTGCTCGAGGTACTGTATCCTGCCATCACAAAAGTGGCAAGAATTATTGATGCTGACCCAGCCAACTCGGGCACCTTGAATAAAGTAAGTGGTCTTTTTCTAAACTTAGAATTGCTATAATAAATAGTTTTCTTAGGCTGTTGTTAAAAGTGTGCAAAGGGGCAGAACTCATGGGAACTGGGAGACACGATTCCTTCTTTATCAAGAAATTGTGGAAAAATTGTTGTTGTATCCCTAGTTCAAAATGCATTAGCTTGACAGAATGGATAAGGAACAACACCATTATGAGGAGGAGGATTTGTATGGTGTTATTCCTTATCCATTCCTCATTCAATTTACAAGTCCTGTACTCAGTATGCTGCAGGAAACCAGTGGCTTTCTCCATGAGATTATTTGCAGACATTTTTTTCAAGAGTTATCCATGCTGATTAAGGATAATGGTGTGAATACTATGCATTGTTAACGATCATTGTCATTTGACTAAAATGGTGTTGGCCTCCTCTTCCCCAAGGATAGCAGTTGTGACATATTACTGGAGCAACTGCTAAGAGAGATGGCACATGAACAAAAGCTGAGTCTTCGTGCTGTGTATGCTGCTGCCCTCCCTCCAGTCCTCTCAGCTATGGGGATCCTCACTCTAAGGTCAAGCTTTATATATTTAAGTTATCTTTGCATATTCATCTGTTTATATGTCTATAGCTCTAATACTTCATTCCCTCCAAGAACAAACCTCAAGGGGGTGACCACTACAAAAGTCTGTAGATATTCTTATTCAGACCCTATACCTCTTTTCTCTATCTAACTCTTCCTTTCCACTCACATTCCCCTCCCACATGTATTCTTCCTCACACATCTGGCTGGTGATCTCCCTCTCAAACCCAGCCCCTCAATCTCACCTCCGTAAACTCCCAGGCTTAGGCTATGTCCCTTCCATATGTCCAATCCACCCAAGTGTATGACACTTCACCCTCTCGACCTACCCACACCCAACACCAATGTACTGTCACACCCAGACCACACCTTTCATACACATTCTCATTGCTCTCCCTTTCCCATCCTGTAGGGTCAGTATGGGGATAGGGATAAATCAATTTAAAACAATAATTAGGTAATACTGTAGGGATGTGACTCATGTGAGATTGAGTAGGAAAGTCTCTAAGATTTTAAAATGCTCTACTAAACTTATATGAAAAGTTCAACTAATATTTTCGTTGTGATACAGATGGTCCAAAGACCTGATGAATGTGTGTACTGATTACCTGGCAACTGCTGATGGTCCCTCTGCCACTGACAGACTTCACATCCTTAAGGTAAAGGTAACTTGAATATAGAGGGAGAGATTACCATACAGGGTTGTGATGGATAGGATTTTGAGGTTAGGATGTATGAATGAGACTTGTCTGAGTCAAGCTGCAGTCCATGAAGATAGTAGTAACCAATTGATATGTGGTTGATCATTACTGTTCCATCTTGAATATGTTCCTAATCTTTACTATCCCACCATTACTCCAACACAGATGTATGGTGTAACAAAGATATAAAAGTAGTAAAGATGTGTGTTGGTTAATGAGGATGAGTTTAATTCCTGTAAAGGTAGTGAAAAGATAATGTGGAATGGAGCATCAGAAATGAAGAATCACTAGGAGCAGCTTGATTATTGAGTCGACATTTGAATAGCTATACTGTACGACTTGATTATTGATGCACTTGCTTTGTGAGAGTACTCTTCACTCAATTTCATGGCGCCTATTGATAGGAAGTTACTTTACATAAGCAGGTATCATATTTGGCATCTGTAGACACCCCTTTGAGGGAGTGAACTTTGGTCAGAGGCAAGGGACAAATGACAAATCTCATAAGGCCATGCTGTCAGGTTAATACCTTAATTTTTCTACAATGGGTAAACATTACAAAACACTGGAGCAGAGAGAAATATCACATAATATAATTATAAGACTTGTGAAATTTTCTTGTGTATAATGTGTTAGTAAGGGATGAGACTGATAAAGAATGTGTTGTTGCCAGGCGTTGCAGGCATATGTGCGAGAGTGCTGGCCTCGTGTGTATGTTGAGGCTGAGGATATCCTCAAGATGTTAGTACGGCTCATCTATGACGTGACACTTGAGGATGCTGGGCTTGATGCTGAGGTAAGCACATTTCAGAGTGATAAAGGAATGCTGAAGCAATATGAAGATAAAGATATATACTGTACAGAATATTTTACACCTTGATGCACAATTAAATCAAATTTTATTTTCAGACCATAGAAGCTGTTTGCAAGGAATGTGAAAGAGTTATGGGTTTACTGCATGCCGCTGCCCCAACAACTACCCAACAGCTGTGTCTGGGCCTCTGCTCTCTCACTGTCCATCCTTGCTGTCAACACTGGCTTCACAGGCTCATGCTAGTCACTTCTGCACATATTTGAGCTCACAGTCATAATCCAACATGGTTAGAATGGAAGTGCAGTCCTGGATTCAATATTCCATGCAAATTCTATAATCACTTTGCAACCCTCCTACAAATACTGTTATAAGAACTATTCACACATAAAAGGACTGTCGAGGCCCTCGCTGGGGACAGTGAGGATGAGGTGGGGGAAGCGGATCCGGATGGAACTGATGATGAACCTGGTCGTGTGCTGCCGAGGCGTTCTTCAAGGACTAGAGTGCCCTGAATGTGTGCCCTATGTGATTGGAGATCAGGGAGAGTATTACGTAATTTGTGACTGGAGGTCAGGGGGAGTGTTGTGTGTGACTGATTGGAATTTGAAGCCCCTTGTACCAAGTTCTTGGGTATTCTCGAAGTAATAAATTGTAAAGGCACAAAGATATGGTATTTATTTACTCTGCTGTTCTTTAGCAGTGCTGCCACTTCTAGTTAGGTCCTTGGACACACACACACTTATCAGTAACTTCTGAATATGCATCCAGCCCGGACTAATGACTGAATTACGGATGATAATTAAAAAGGGAGGTCTTGTCACAGTGGAGACCCAGCTCTGATACATCATATTAACTAATAAAATACAATTAGTTGTTGATAGAAATGAATATGGGTACCTTTGATAAGGCAAATGGTTCGAGAGATAGCAATATTAGGAGAATAATTAAAAATAGTTGTTGATAAAATGCATATGGGGACCGTTGAAAAGGCAAATTGAGACTCCTCGCTGATAATGTGTTGTTTTGTTTTGACTTTAGGGGGGACAGCAGCAGCAGGAGAGAGTTAAAGTGAGAGGAACCAATCAATATTATTTGAGGATGTATTCATGGTATAAAGCCATTGGGAAACAACATACAGCAGTAAGAAAGCTATATTTAGATGGTGGTGTTCATGGATTGAAGTGGTGGTCTGCTGGTGCTACTTGGGCTACGAGAAGTTACTGCTACGCCATGGACCCCCTGAGGTGAGTCACAGTGTCGTATGCAATAACATTTGTGGTGAGTACGATGGTGGGGATGGTGGAGTGAAGTGGTGGTCTTCTGGTGGTACTTGGGCTAACGTTATGAGAAATTACTGCTATGTCATGGACCCCCAGAGGTGAGTCACAGTATCGTATGCAAGAACATTTGTGGTGTATACGATGGTGGGGATGGTGGAGTGAAGTGGTGGTCTGCTGGGCTATGAGAAGTTACTGTTATGGATCCCCAGAGGTGAGTCAGTGTCGTATGCAAGAACATTCGTGGTGTATACGATGGTCCCAAAGGTGAGGCAGGTCCGTGAGTCACAGTGTCGTATGCAAAGACGTTCATGGTACATACGATGGCCCCAGAGGTGAGTCACAGGGTCATATTCAAGAACATTTGTGGTAGCCTATGTAAGTAAGTTCCGAAGAAAATGCCATAGAAGAAAAGTGTCTTAGAATGGTATAAATTAGTGGGTAAAGAAGGTTAACACATCGTAATACCAACCGGCAATAGAGTAGATATTTACCAAATTATCATTATTAATTAAATCACGAATATCACGTCTTGTTTCCCATGTCTTGTGTGATTGACATCACATTTTATTATTACTGTATGAATCATTCTAAGTTTATACACTTTTTCCTATGGCATTTCCATTGCAAATATTTCATACCAGAGATATTCCCCCTTATATTATAATCATGTAGGAGAGCCTGGAAAAACAAGGGTTATTCTTTCCAAAAAATCGCACTGTGTCAGACAAGAAATGTGCTGCCAAACTGCATATTAACGGAGATATGGCTGTACTATACCATATATTTTTTTCACTTGACAATAGATTGATTGAAGCAATGAGAGTAGACAGAAATACCTTTGAAAGTTATAACATTTTGATGTGCTGTATAGACTTACGGTACACTTTCTCATAATGTAATACTATATACTTAAGTGATTTTACTGTTATTTCAGATTAAGTACCAGTCTGCCAAGGTGCAAGTCGGCACCCATCCCCATTGTGGCAGTGCGACGCAACATCACGCTGGTCCCAATATCTCTGGGGTCACTTGGTCCACCTTTAGACCGACCCTTGACACCTTCTCCTATGCCCTCCCCACCCTCTTCCCCTCCACTACCCAGCTCACCATCAGGTCTGGTACAAGCTGCCAGGGAAGCTCTCAGTAAAGCTGTCTCCAAACGTGACTCCAAAACAAGTGTGTTGGCTATCGATGTTAGTATCATCACATTGTGAAATATAATTCATTAACAGATTGCCTATAATTTATACTGTACTACTGTATTCAAGAAAGAGTCATTAGTAACAAAGTTTTCTTAGAGTATTGGCTGTGCCAGGAGAGGGAATTTGGAAATGTCTAGAAAAGCTTCTTCTCAAATGGTGTTTTTTTTAGGTGATTTTATCGTACTGCTTTACATAGGTGACAGCTAGGTACTGTCATCTGTGCTCATTGTTTTACAACTGTACAAAATTGTGGCATGTCTAGTGGATAGCTCCATTTTCTCACAGTTGCTGGCCTAGGGTTCAATTCCTGGATGGGGTAACTTGCTGATATTTATTTACACAGAACTGTGTGGTTATATGGGCTTTAGGACACCACTGATAGATGTAGCAGGATTGCAGTAAAAGTGCATTTCTATGCATTTCATAGTTTCCCAAACATAGCATACAAAATTTTGAGTGTTATATCACTATGTCTTTCAGGGTCTTTCAGGTCTAGGACGGTCTTCTGTCATCCTCAGACAATCAATTCAAAGGCCAGTGTAATGAGAGAAGGACCACTGCTAAGTGTTATTACAGTGTATACCCTCCTTTAACATTGCTAGGTCCATTAAGTGCAATGTTTACTTTTTAGTGTGTGTGCTAATAATGTTCTAGAATCAGATGTATATATTATTGCTTGTGGTTGAAGAAAAGTGTTTATAGTACAGTACTATACATATTGCCCTGTTTGTACCATATTTTCTGTATCTTTGGAGGATGTGCAAGATGTATACAGTACTACTACATGAAAGTTTAGAAGTACAGTTTGCTATACCACATATTCTTCTTTATAGGAGGATATGCGAGATGTGTGTTACTACTACTCCCAGTTGGGTACAGAGGAACGCTCTGATTTCTTGATTCACATGGCAACATTATTTTCAACAAACCACACGGCAGTTGAGCAGCTCATCCAACAGAAACCACAGGTAAGAATAAAAATTATTTTATCAAAATTCATCTTGTACTGATCTTGCTCTCTCTCTCTCTCTTTCTCTTTAATTGGTGCATTCCTTCCCATTGTGTAAATCTTTAGTTACTTCACATGTCTGGATACCTAGTATTGAGTCCCAAATAATAAATTGCATGATTTTACAGGTGGATATAGATGGAAATAAGATGGAAGCACAGCGACTGAGGTGGGAGGATCGCCTGAGACAAGCCATCCAACCAACATACCACTGGATCTTCTCACAAATATCTCGACTGTCAGGAGGAGTCAAATTTCTGGTGGACATGAGACAGGATTTGTTGGTGAGATGCATTATCATGGTTTTCTCTTTCATCCGATTTTTTGTTTAAATCACATTTGTGTCTTCGTGATTCTTTCCCCTGATATTTACCTTACCTTTGCAAATGGGAGGACACACACACACACACACACACTCACACTTTGCATAATAACATCAAATGAGGGAGTGAAAGAGGGAGGAGACACCTACATGGTACCAGACAAATAGGAGAGGAGACTCCCTGCACCTATCTTTTCCTTATTGTTATACTAGCCCTGACCCATGCTACCTATGACTTGAAAAGAGGAAAGATAGGCCTGTGATTCTCCCCACCAAGTGGCACTAGACAGAGGAAAAATGCAAGGATATGGAAAAGATGGGAATGTAGCACCAGATATCTGATTGAATGACTTATGCAGTTCACTCCTACTATCTTTCGTGTCTCCCCAGACAACACTGTACACCAAGGCCTCGGACGTATTTCTGGCAGCTGCGCTAAAGACACTGGATTCAACACTACGGGAGCTGCTGTCCCTGTGGTTTACAGTGGGCCTGCTCAACGTTCAGCGTATCACCTGGGAGTCACCCTGCAACATGCTCCAGAAGGTGACACCCCCTGTTTTTACTTTCTGATTGGTGAATTGGGGAGAAAACACTATTATCTGGACAACCACTGAAGGATTGAAAAGGGGAATAAAAGGTTTTGAATAGGACTGACTGGGCAGCAAAGCCCCTGTCATTATAACATAGAGTTAGTCCATATTTGCTCTTTAGCTGCCCCTTCTTTTTTATTTGTGATTGTGTTTTCTCATTCATTCAGTGAATAAAATATTCAGTGGGAATACAGAGTGCAATCTTTAGGCAGTGCACAATTTAAATGTTTATATAGTATGCACTACCTGCAGGTGTCAGAATATGAAGCTGTGCATCCAGTGCGGAACTGGACAGACCTTAAGAGGCGTGTGGGACTCTACCGCCGCTGCTTCATTTTCACCCACTCCTGCATGCCCAATGAACCACTCGTTGTCCTTCACATTTTCCTCACCTCCGAGATCGCCTGCTCTATGGCCAAGATTCTTAAGACTTCCCGAACACCTTCTCTTGGTAAGCTTTTGTTGTATGGCAATGGCAATATTTACAATAATTAATCATTTGACTGTGTTAATTATTATAATGGACTAGGTTATGAGATCTGGAAAGTGGCCAAGCACAGTGGCCAACCTCCAACACAGTCAAGTTAATCTATCACTTTAAAATCAATGAACTGTGTCCATCTGGTTACATTCTGATCCCTGGAATAGAACAGTTACTGAAGAGGACGTGTGTAATTACAGTAGTATAATCACAAAAATGTTTTCAAATGAATTAAGGATGTTGCTTTTGTTGTATTTTTTCCTCCCAATGGTGCATAGTACTTATGGTAAGTATGACACAATACCAATATTAAATGTTTTCTTATACAGGGTGATCTCCTTATTGGAACATTCTCTTTTGAGAATTTGCCATACAAAGTTAAGGAGTTTGCGTTGTATATGCCACGTGAAGAAGCGTACAGCAGCATATGGGTTAATATTAACTACTGTATTGTGTACTTCATCAGGGTTATATGGATTGCAAACCTACTGTGTTTATTTTATTTTAGAGGTAGAGCAGCATTGGTGGACTCAACAAGGCTGGATGCATTAGACAAGAATAGTTTTAATTTTAGCAATAGTCACCCTGTTTGTTTTCTTAACGATCAAATGTGGATAATAATTGGTACCATTGTTTAGTATTTAATTACAAGGTGTTCAAAGATATTTTATGCAATTTTGTACTATTTTTCTGCACGATTTGTATCCTTTTTATATTGTCAAGCACAGTATGCTGTACTGTAATTATTGTAACCTTCACTACAGTGTGTGATAACGTGTAATATGCAACACAAATTTTCCGTCACATGTGATATTGAACTATAAGTTGATAGTGGACCTAATTTCATTCTCTCTTATCTTCTCACAAGATGAAAGCAGCATGAAAAAGGACTGCGAGGATCCCTCACTAATCAACACTGCAATATTTTACTCCATAACATCCACTCAAAAAGGACTTAAGGTTAGATTTGTACATGTGTTGTCCCTGATTAATGAGGTTTCCTCAGTCACAAGTAAATTTTTGCTGAGATTTTACCTAAATATTATATTTGTCCTATAGTTCCCTGCTGTACTAAACCTTTTATTAATGGGGTTCCAATCATGAAGTCCTTCTGTATAGTACACTGATTTAGAATGGATTGGGAAGGAATGGTACAGTTGGAGAGCCAATGGGGTGACAGGAACTAGACCATGGGGGCTCAACAGGAAACCACATATGGCTAAATTCAAAAGCATTTGCAGACTGGGAGTAATGTACAGTATTGCAAAAGTTTGCTCGTGATTATACAATATTGCTCCCTAAGATATGCCAATGAGTCATTTGCTGGTCAAACTCTGAATATCAGAAAGTTTACTGATAGTGTCCCCTAAGAGTCTGTACCATCACCTTCTCTCTTTAACCTATACATGTACTGCATACCCATACCCCACAATCTTATACAGGCAGCATAGTATAGTACTCACAAGTACACATCAAAGCAATGTTATATATTATAGATCATGTGGTTTGCCTGTGGTTTTATCAAGGGTAATATAAAAATTGTGTATTATAAAAATTTTGTTATCTATAATTTTTGTGTCTGGGAGGTGGGCATTGAGGACTTTCTAAAAGCCTTCTGTTCCTAGATGTCTGTTGGGCCAGCTTTCCTCTTGACTACTTGATGGATACTCATCTGTAATGAAGATTTTGTATTATACTGTACATTTCTACCCTTCTTTAACTATTTTACTCCATTACTCTGCCACCTTATCAGTACCACTTTACAATTTGGCCAAGTCTGACATAGGCTTTAGTCACTGTGGAGGTTGCAGTCCTCCCTGGAGGATCCTGGTCACCACTTTTAATTGAAGTGATACTGTCTTTTCCAACTCCTTTGGCTTTTTCTCTTCAGGGTATTGAGTTGGGCAACTACCTTATCAAGAGAGTAGTTCATGAATTGAGAGCAGAGTTCCCCCACATGACACAGTTCTCCAGCCTCTCCCCAATACCATTGTATGTAAAGTGGCTCTCTGCACTTATGATTAGAGCTGAGAGAGGTAAGTTGTTGAGTTATGTTGAAATAGAATTGTATATATCTGTGAGCTCCTAAACTTAAGCAAGAGTGACTGGATAGCATTGCCTTTTCTATGACTTGTCCACAAAGTGATTACTAAACTATAGCACTTTGCTTCCTTCCTTTTTATTTTAAGTTAAAAATCAAACTAAGATGAGAAAATATCACCAAGGTTATCACTAAGGTTATCTGCAACACTCTATCGTCATCCATCTTTCTCCCTTACTACGATTTATGCTCCATCAAATGCAGTGTTTCTAGACATCTCAAACTAAATTGGATATGATTTTGGACCTCCTTAACTCTTTAATCATATCCTTGTTAAGTTTTGTTCATAAAGGTTAATACACTGTTCAGTAAAATGGGTTTTAAAAAGACAATGCAGTATACAGTAGATAATACAGTAGAATAAGATACAGTAAAGGATATGTGTGTTATTGCAGGTGAGCAAAGCATATTTACAAGTGATGAACTAAGTGAGCTTAGGAAGCATCTTGGCACGGAGAGTGACAGCAATGTGTATGAGCGGCTGAGGAAGCTGTTCACCACTAACGGTTGGGTGGAAGAGGAGGAGCTGGTTAATACCCTCCAGATGCCACTCATGCGTCTCTGTGCTCACTACCTCTATAATGAAAAGCTCAGAGGTTATGCACTTGATGGTGTGGGTAAGCATATGAATACTGTAATGTATTTTATTTGAAATTTGCTCCTTAGTAAAGAACTTAATTGTTATAGACATAAAACTTAATTTAAATTAAGGAGCACTTGCTCTCGGGAGAATTGGTCCCCATATCACTTTTTGCTACTTTTGACTGTGTCTCAGATTTGAAGACATGCAGGAGATATGTTAGGCTTACTCTTAAAAATAAAACCTTGGCCTACAGGGCTAACTATGAAGAATATAAAATTATATTCATCTGCGAAGGAATTACTTGTGCCCAAGGGAATAAGGCTTTGTTAGGCTTTTCCACAGTCCACTTCCACCTTATTAACAGTTTATCTTGTTAGCCAACTTTCACCTGAAGAATGGTGCAATGATGTGGCGCATCAACTGGATGGCTGATCGCTCCCCACGTGGACTGGCTAACTCCTGTGGCCTCATGGTCAACTACAGGTGGGTAAAAACAGTCTCTAGATGGATTTTACTGGAGCACCAAAGTAAATATAAAAATACTTGAATACCGGTTAAGAGCAGGATATTTGACATCTGAAATAGGGTAGTCCGACCCTCTAGTTATTATTATTTTTATGAATGTAAATCTTAGTTGCATTATGGTTGTAAGCATGTTCATTTTGTTGTAACTGTCTATTATATTGTGTTTATACAGTATACCTGTTTTACCAGTCACTGAAGCTACCTAGGAACATAGCCTAACCTAACCTTTTAGCATGAATATTTCAGATAATGGTTCGCAGTTCAAAGAATGGCACACAGCAGATACAGTACTGTAATTAACATGGAATAGTGAGGGGATAGACCCAGGTACACACAGACACATATACTATACAGTACATAACACTGCTGCAAGCAAACTTAAAGTGCAATATTTGGCAGACTGTAGATGTGGTGCATTGGGCCCTTTGGACATGTTAGTTTAACCATATCTACTCACTAATCTGATTGCCACCCAGATACTTCTTAGAGGACTGTGAGAGCCAAAGCCGTACGTACCTAGAGAGCAGTCGTATCGTCGCCTCAGACACAGTGGTCTCCCTGGCCCGGGCTGCCGATGAAGTTATGAAGGTCAACACAACCAGTCCTCCTTCCTCCGCCAGAAGTCCCACTCCCCCCCTTATTACTGTCACACCGGACTCCAAAATGTGACCCCCAATGAGTACAGGGCAGCAAAGGAGGATTAGCACATAGTGTATGTGTTTTCTTTCATGGAGGTACAGGTCATTGTTAAAGACTGAAAATTAATTGACTACCGATATTTATTTTTGTTGTTGTCATTGTAGCCTCATTTCATGTTGTAGGGGTGTTTGTCTGTGATATTCTCTGCTGGTCATTTTTGAGTGAGACTGATATTGAATTATCATTTTTTTTTTTTGTTATTGTTGTTGTTGCCTTAGTTCATGTTGTAAGTCTGGAGGCCCACAGAAACTCCATAACTTTTTCCATATCATCTGCAAAGTTTTTTGTAAGGGTAAGTGTTAGAGAGGTGTTAGGTATTGTAATCAGTTTTATTCACCTCTTTGGATCACATCTCACTGCTTTTATTTTGTTTTATGTAAATAGAAGTTAAAATAGGAAATACAGTACTGTGGGTGGAGAAAATTATATTTTTCCCCTTTCTGTACATAGGTTTTATTGATATGTAATAGAAATGTATTGAATTACAGTATACAGTATATTTTTTTAACATCTCACAATTTAACCCTTTTTCACCTTGTTAATTAACCCATTATAACTTACCCAGGCAAAATGATGGGCTGCATCTTTTTAGGAATAAGCATTGTAACAATTTTGACAGCTGCCCTGTGTCAGAGGGATGGATATGATTGGTTGTGAACAGGGAAGGGTTTGCAGCCTGCATTGAGGGAAGAACATAGAGTTGTTATTGTTGTTGAAATTCCTCAAGCTGTCTGGCCTGCTCGGCCAGAACATAGAGTTGTTGTTGTTCTTCTTCTCCCTGGACAGATGACCTCTGCCCCAGAACATGAAGTGTATAAAAATACTTTTTGTACTGTAGTTATCTTGTACTTATCATTAGTTTTCTTCACATTAGTACAATATTGAACAGTATTGCACAAATTGGCGGGTACCACTACTATAGTCTGAAATGTTTTAGGTGGTCTAGTAAGCAATAATATGTAGTCAAAAGTGAATGAATGTCTCTCTTTACTATAAAATTTATGTACTGCACAAAAATGTTTTAGTACCATGCACTTTGATAGTAACAACCAATTTGTAAATTAACTTTGGAGTTGTCACAAATTTAGCTTTAGAATTATCCCCAAACTAGTTCTGGAATAATTTGAGATATATAGTCCATTACATAACAGTCTCTCATGTAGGACGGTTGTAGTAATAAAATCCATCCATGTGTTGTCACTGTTGAAATTTGGAAAAGGAATATACAGTATAGAAGAAGTTCAGTACAGTACATGTATAGTGTGCATTCCTTAATATGAATTTTAAACACTAACATATTTATAGTTATTGTTGCATATGATACTGCATTGAAATTCACTTTGTTTTTCACCCATTTATACAGTATATGTAATTTTCTACACATTTGTATACATATCTGTTGGTTTGCAAGATATGCCGATTTTAATGTTATTTGTAAAGTCTACATCATTTAATATTACCATAATATTTAACTTGTATCTAGATAAATGATTGTGTTGTGGTATGTGGTGACGCTTGGCACTGCTGGAAACTTTTCAAGGGAGCTTACTAATTTCTAAATGAGGAATGTTGGGAGTTAATAAAGATACTGTAAAAGTGTCATACTATAATAATAGTATTGGGACAAATACAAAAAAGATAATTATTGACAAAAGAGCATGTTTCCCCACACAGAAATCAAACCACAGGTCATCAGGAAATGGTGGATTTTGATACCACTTCTTATGGCCAGGAGTTTGAAGCTTGCAGAGGGTGATATCATTATCATCATCATCCCCATCATGTTGCCTATATGCTCATATATATTCATATAGCTATGTGTGTTTAATTGTTCAAGTTTGATTACATTCATAGTGTATTAGAGTGCCATGTTCACAAAAGTACTGCACCTTCCCTTATGACCGCATATTATATGATTGTATTAAACTATTACATTATATTGTACTACCATATTCAAAGTTAATAATATAGAAGGATTTTCGTACACCAACACTGTACATTCAGTACAGTGTTACTTGTTACTTGTTACTTGTTGTTGGATATTCTATGCCCCGCTCCACCAGCAGATGGTGCTCCGCAGGGCCTCTCTCAATATTACTAAACACTATAATCACTTGTAATACTCATATCATCCGTGTCGTAACATTCAGCGAACAGATGTGTTTTCAGTCTTTTCTTAAAAATCGTGCAATTTTCACTGTTCCGGACATCTAATGGCAATCCATTAAAGAGCCTTGGTGCACACCTTTCAAACGCTCTGAAACCCATTGTCAGAATACTCCTTGGCTCATTTAACCTGTATTGCTCATCACTATGCCTGAGTTCGATTGAGGTATTTACTTGAAAACCTCTTAAAAGATTCATCAAGTACTCCGGTTTTCCAAATTTTAATGCTTGGAATGTTAGAAGACATATCTTGTACACAATCCTCGCCTTTATTGGTAACCAATGTAAGTCAATGAGTGCTGGGGTTATCCTCTCACGAGATGGAAGACCTTTAATTAATCTTGCTGCTCTGTTCATTACGTTTTGCAATTTTCTTAACCGATAGTCTGGCAAACCATAATATAGGGAATTGCAGTAATCCAGTCTGCTTATGACATAGTTATGAAGAAGCATCTTCACGGTATCCTGATCTAAATATTTTCTAACAAAAGCAATGTTCTTCAGGTGATAACCAGAAACTTTCACCACTTGATTAATTTGAGCTTCGAAAGAGAGATTTTCTTCTAGCAGCACTCCTAAGTCTTTCACTTTGTTTCTTACATTCTGCGTACTACCATGCACTCGTAAGCTTGAGATGTCCAATCTTCTAAGATTGGTCTTCTTTCCAACGATCAAACACTCAGTTTTACTTGGATTTAACTTGAGTTGTTTCAAATCCATCCAATCCTTAATATCGGACATAATAACACTCAAATTCACCTCTGCATCCACCACATTATTTATAGATATATAAAACTGTGTATCATCAGCAAATAGTTTGAAGTTCGCACCATATTTCTCTAGTATATGTGATAGTTTGATAGTGTAGATACAGAAGAGAATAGGACCCAATACACTCCCCTGAGGGACTCCTCTTCGCAGGGGTTTATTTCTTGAAAAGGATTTCCCAATCTGTACACAATATGTTCTATCTTTTAAATAACTTTCCAGATAGACCAGTGCATTCCCCTCAACACCTATAGACTTTAAATCATCTAGGAGTATACTATGCACTACTGTGTCAAATGCAGCACTCAAGTCAAGCATAATAAGAACACTACACTTTCCTTCATCCATTAACACAATTAGGTCATTTACTACAGTACATAGTGCAGTCTCAGTTGAGTATAGCTGCCTATATGCAGACTGACTATCAGGTATAGCCTTCACCTTATTCAAGTGATGCCATAACTGATCTAAAATCACATTTTCAATCACTTTCGATAAAAAGGTCAGATTTGATACTGGTCTATACGAACTTAGACTCTGAGGATCAAGGTTGCCTTTTACAATAGGCTTGATAATAGCCAATTTCTCACTCTCCGGAAAAACATTGTTATCAAAACTTAGGTTGATAATTTGCAGGAACACATTAAAGATTTCGTCTACATTTTTACTCGTTATAACATCCGATACAGGTAACGGATCATTATCGCAATGAGTTAATTTCACTCGTTGTACAATTTCTTTCATCTTGGCCATACCGATGTTTTGAAAGCAAAGTAATTTGCTCTCAGACATTTGAGTATGTCTATGCATCACATTCAAACCACTTCCTGGAAAGCTTTCTACTATAGTTGCTATTTTATTGTCAAAAAATTCTAAGAATTTGTTTGCAAGTACTTCATCAGGATATCCTTCAGGCAACCTTGGCTTCTTTTTATTACCAGTTAAATTATTGAGTATGAGATATAGTTTATTCATATCTGACCTGGCCTCCTTGACTTTACTAGAGTAATATTGCCTCTTTCTCCGTACTATGAGTCTGTTTTCTTCTCTCTTTGCGTGTTGATAATCTCTTCTAGCAATATCAGTGCGTAGTCTACGCCAAGCTCTTTCTTTTTTCTTCTTCTTTGCCTTAGCTCGTGATATCTCACCATTAAACCATGGTGCATGATCTTTCTCAATTATTTCTTTTGTGATTACAGGACACATTGCCTCATATTCCTCTTTAAAAACACGATTATACAAAATCGATACACATCGCACACACTTTCCCGCCTCCGTCATATCATGTTCACAGCTATTTTGCATCTCTGTTTCCAAACTTCGTATCGCACTGTCAATAAGTGTCTCGGGATCGAAATATTTTTTAACTCTGAAACTGATCCATTTTCTTTTGTACATTTGTGTACAGTGATGTACAGTGTACATCAAAGTCAAAGTTAATATAAGACTAGGCAAGTGGTTATTCACAAGTTTAGTAATTTTGGAATGAGACAACATAGGATTGAAATTAATATCTGTTATTACTGTCATCTTAGCAGCCAGAAAGGTTTAAAATTTAGAGTGTTTCTGTACTGTATTTTTAGATATATAATACATATATGGTGCAGCTTATTGTCCACAAGAACAGGAAAAGTACCACAAACACCTTTCCTCACACATACTTTGAAAATGCAGCTTGAAGATGCATCAAAAGGAAAGTGCAGAACCTGCCTATGTATTAATGAGATTATCATCAATCCAGTATTAACAAGTCTCCTCATACCAACACATGATTACCACAGTCTCCGAACAGAGTTTTCAGTGTTTGAGGCGTGTTTAATGTATGTTAATTGTTGTCTGTTTCTCAGGGTTTATTGTGTAAATACTGTGTGTTATACTACTTATGTGGGGTGATGAATAAGGTTATGTCTGCACTGCACATATGTAGGCTAAGGGTATTTGTAACAGAATTTAGTTTAGGTTTTAAAACTTAAAGTTTCATCACTCAGGATTCATACTTTGGAATGGTTCCTACAGACTGTGACAACCAAATATAATTTATTTCATTATAGTTTAAACATTTATGAAACAACAGGGACTGATTAAATGTGGCACATATGGTAACACAAAAGTAAGGTGAGACTCTAGATAGCCCTGCCCAAGGAGGTGCTACTGTTGTGGTGTTGGGAGGTGTAAGTAATTGCCAGGATTTTTATTTGTCTCCCAGATCTTTGTAATTGGTTACCTTTCTTTCTGGTCCTACAGCTGAGGGAACAGGCCAGCTCCAGTGACAACTCGCACATCTATAATATTTTTACCTATACCTGCCATATCTAGCCAAGAATACCTTCTCAACACAACACATTACACTATATGTTACTCATACCACCTCAGGAGGTCCTACTGAGGTTGAAGAAGTGAATAGCCCCTTTGGGATAGATAGTCTGGGCCCCAGTAAAACCTTACCAGGTGAAGTAAAGAGGTTCTTTTCTTGGCCAGCCCTTAACACTGGATACGGGTATAAATTGTCGACTCTGAATAGCGAGGAGAGTTTACTACTTTAACGCAAGTTACGCCACCGGCCCACCATTGAAGACTCCTACTGGTCGGTCTGTACAGTACAGTCGGCGGCAGAAGTCGTGTCACCACGTCTGCCAAGTCATGGAAGTACAGTATGGAAATAAAAGCTTCACAGGATGGTAAAATGAAAACACAGAGTAGTTTACTAATTATCCCCTGGATGTTGTATTTCTCTATGGTGAATGTGTTGTTTCGATGAATATCTTTTGTTATCCGTCAAGAAACGCAAAGTGAGGCGACACTACTTTTTCCGCCGACTGTACAAGAATGACGTCCTGTTCATCTGCCACTTCAATGGTGGCACTCTCTACGTGACTTTTGAGTATCCGGCCCCCTAAATAAGGCCACTCACGAGATCGGTTCTTGCAAAATCATCCTTATTATTTACGTACACCACTTGGTCTTATATTATTATAGTGTACGTAGTGAAAACCCATTAACATGTAAATACATATGTGTGCCAGCATTCGGCATTTATGATAAAAACTTATTCATCATTGTTGTTGAGTTTGTATATCCACCCGTCTTGTCTGCTGAATAATTTGTGCTGCTCTATTGAGTCATTCTTTCCTTCCTAACCCTGCCTGATATGAGCCCATCGAAACTGCCCTCTGCCGAGTAGTTGGTAATAACAGCAGCAAGTATTACTACAAAAGTACAGCAGTGGCAGTATTATCATTACAAGGGTAAAGTTCTCAGATGAATCGCCAAAGATATACTACTTATTACTTTGGCTATACGCATTGCTGTGTTACGCCTATAATTATCTTTTAATGAACTGAAATTGCTCATCACCAGCAAACTGGTCAAGGTGTCAAACCTTGGTAACTTCCTGCTGACTTCCTTCTACTTCGACCTTCACCTACTTCAACCTGAGTGAGGACGTGCGCTAATGAATGCATTTTATATTCACAATTTTACTTATATAATTTTATTATTCACTTTCAAAGCTTTAGTATAATCTTAAAGGTAATTTGAGATGGAAACTTATCGAAAACTATTGATAGAGAAACTAAAAAAAAGAAAAAAAAAGTGAAATATGAATGTGTGTTTTGTTTATGTTTGACTTCCTCAAAGGAGTCGGGTTGTTGTGTGGTGGTGTCAGTTTGTGTATTCATTTACACAGTGTAAGGTAAGCACTTCAATTTTGTAACAAGAAATTTTGCCTTTGATTGGGAAAAGTACAAGGAGAATGGATTAATTAGCGTTTGATTGTTGTAAATAGTAAACAAGTAAATTGCCAAATAATCACCTGACGTTGGTACAAGGTTAGATTATAGTCAGTTTGGTCATTCCTTAGGAGAGTGAAATAATACTAGGTGCTCTACCAGAACTAGTGAAATGATACTAGGAGCTCTACCAGAACTAGTGAAATAATACTAGGAGCTCTACCAGAACTAGTGAAATAATACTAGGAGCTCTACCAGAACTAGTGAAATAATACTAGGAGCTCTACCAGAACTAGTGAAATAATACTAGGAGCTCTACCAGAACTAGTGAAATGTTCAAGTTCAAGTTGTGGGTCCCGCAGCATATGCAGTGAATTTAAGGATCCAGGGGAAGATTAGGAAGGGGGTTAGGATTAGACTGCAGGTTGAGAATTAGGATTGGAGAGGTAATGATTGGTGATCCTATTTCTAAACGTGTCAAGAGTGGGGCTATTAACTACGTGAGATGGGAGATGATTGTCAATGGGTCTAGTTTTGTGTCTTGTTTAATCAAAGTGACTGATGTAGTGTGTCTGTAATCACGTCTGGCCCATCTTGCAATTTTGTTTTGTATGGACTCTAATTTATTGATATTATTGTTAGTGTGTTACACCTGCTGAGGTTCCTGCGCAAGAACCTAGGAGCTCTTCCAGGACTAGTGAAATAATACTAGACAAGAAAAAAAATTACTGATCACTGAAAGACAAGAGTCGTGTCCAGATTTTTTGTAAAGACATATGGTTAATGAAGTAGCCTAGTACAGTGTTGGTAAATCTGCAGTAAGCGATTCTCCCAAACTATTCCAAGCAACAGGACACCATTGTATTTGTCCATCTGATTCTGTTTCCTGGCATACTTTGGAGGAATCAAGGGACTCCAATGTACCAAAATTATGCTATCTATCCCCTAAATATCAAACCATTTAATCTTGGGGGCCATATGAAAAAACATTGATGGTGTTGACGATGGCTTGGTACCCTTGTGATGAATCAATGATTTCCTAGACACACTATAGAGACAGTTTACTGGTACCACACCGTCATCGGCATTATGGATATTCTTGCATACGGCCCTTGGTTTGAAACTCTGGTCTAGGTTTGGCAGTGTGGTTAGTCGTATGTAAGTAATAATCAAACAGAAATATGATACAACTTATTTTTTGCTGTACCTTCAGAATTCTTCCAAAACTTGTAGTTGTGGTGCAGTGTGTATAGTTGCCACTGAATTCTGCTACCCCCTGGTTCCAGTCAAAATTTTAAAACAGGATAATTTTTACAAGAGAAACAATAATACGAGATACCGGTATCGTGTGTTTCATTCGTTATCTTTCATTATTTGCAGAAAAAAAATTAACATAAAATAGCAGGTGGAGGTCCTGTAAAGAAATACCAAAAATAGTAGATTTGGCAAAATAGAACTAATCTCTTTTTTCCTATCATCTCTCCAACCCCTCTCTTTCCATCCTACCCTGTTTGGAGACATGTCAGTTCCCTCAACCAGTGCCCACATGCCTCCTCCTACTCACTTCCCTGGGCCTACCCCATATCATTTCTTTTAATGCTTTCACATCAAGATTTAATTGTTTTGATTATGCTACTCTAGTTTATAGTTGTTATATTTGATCTTTTATTCATGCCATGTTTAAGAATGGGGCTTCTCCTCACAGCCCAGCTCATGTGACTGAATTTTGATATTGTAAATACCCTTGTGATATTCTTCTGATTTCTTTTCTGCTGTGTCTGGGCTGCTGTTCATTTTTTCTTCCTTGCAGTCTCTAACAGCAAGTTTTATTTTATATCTTTTAGGAAGCAAATAATGGTATGAATCTGATTGCTGGTATTTTTTGTTTTATTATTATTATTACTAATCAGTGATAACTTCTGATAACTTGCCTCACACTCACCAAGCCACTATCTCTCTGTGATATCAGCTTATTTTTTTTTCTAAGTATTGATATCAATGAAAAGTTGCCCGATACTACTGATACTTTCTAACATTTTGTACTGTATACTATACTCAAACAGAGATCACTTGCATTACCAATTCAACCAAATATTACTTTGTTTCACACAATTCATTATTTTCTTATAGTCAACTAACAATTTTCAGTAATAAACTTGTTTTGTCTGTAAAATTGTTTAAATTAGAAATGAATAAAGTCACTCATGATATTCAACAACAATTATCATTCATGAGATAAAGAGATACTAGTGGTTGATATCTTTTCTGGTGAAAGAAGGAACAGGAACAAAAACCTGTGAGATTGTTATAACTAGGTGCCAGATGTTTACTAAGGGTTGAGACAGTGCCTTTTAATATACTGTACAGTATATTTCTTGAGGCAGTGTCATTATGCTTTCTAGGTCTTATGTGGTTTATTTACTTTATCATCATAATGATGTGATGCTTATGTGGTTTATTTACTTCATCATCATCATCATCAATACCCATTTCCATTTCCATTTCCAGTTCCCTCTTGTCAATGAATGGGGAAGGTTTATTGACAACATGTATAATTTTCAGATTGTGAAAAGAAGATTGGAAGGAGAGGCCCATCATGTCTGGCAAATATGGTGAGTTAGAGGAATACACATTTACTAATATTGCTGGAGTAATCAATGATGGAGTTCAGAATGTTGTGTGATTGGCTGAGTTCTAGAACTTGCAATGCACATCTGTTGAGGCTATCTTATATCATCCCGGTATCTATTTGAAATATTCACTTAGTGACCAGTTTTCCAGGAACACATCCCAGCTGTATAGTGAGGATTGCCTAAATTATTTACAAGAAATGAAACTCACTCCAGATTGTATAACAATATAATTCACACCAAAATTGGTGGAATGATTATGATTATCCTCAGTACCATAATATCATCAAAACAATAGAAGGTCAACACCTGCTCTGTGAAAACACTGTTGAAAAATAGTCTAGCTATCCAAATACAGTACTGTTACAGAAAAACTTAATGATATTCAGTGCTGTGCAGTGGACCCTGCAATGTGCCAGACCCCCTGTGAATACTTTTCTGTGAATAGACCAACCAGAACCACTAGTTTAGCCTTTTAGAGTATTCCCATTACATACAGACCCTCTGTGCACTATGGCTCAGTTGTGCAGTACTATATTAGTTATACAGTAACATACTTCCAGAATAACAAGATAGCAGAACATGCATGATTACTGTAAATGCATAAATGACAAACCAGTGAATAGTGGGGTCTGCTGTATACAGTACTTTAAAGGGAAAGTGAGAGGGTTAGATTTTGTGGTTGTGTTACATTGTATACGGTGTGTGAAAACTGATTAGCTTGTCTTTACTTCTCCACAGACTTCCCAGAGGTTTTACCAAGCCCACCCAGCCCCTCATCTGGAGACACACTCCTTGGACCTACCAGATTTTTATTATCAACTGATAGTGCTGAAAGCAGTGGTGCATTTTATGGTTTTAACAGTAACTTTAGTGACTTTGATACAACTAGGGTCAATTGTAATGACATTAGTAAAGAGTCAGTAGCGCTGAATAGTCAGCAGCCGTCTCAGGCGACAAAATGTAAAGATTCGAAGGTGGGGAGGCTGCAGGAGGCTAATGGAGGGGGCCAGCAGCATGTACACCATAACAACAGAGATGGTAAACCCTTATTTTATGTACCTGAAATTGTGAATGGCAAGGAAGTTGTGACATTAACGACTTCATGTCATACACCAACACATAACACATCATCTACATCATTTTCCAAAATGGGAGTAAACTGTGATCTTGCTACTTATGTAGAAAACACTAACTGTGTACCTGAAGATGCCATGAACATAAATAAGGGTAATGCTAATACCCTGAATTATGATATTTGTGCTGATGTTCCTGTTTCTATACAGGACAATGTATTCTTACTGACTCCAGAAAACTTTGCATCAACCTTGTCACGTTCCAGCACCGGTACCTCATCATTAGTGGATTTGGAGAGTATATTACCAGAACTACCTACAAGACTTGAGGCATGTATTAAGGAAAGTGTAAGGAAGGTGAGGTGCACCCACACCCAGGGGGATGTCATGGCTCTGACACCAAAGACAGTACAAACAAGCTCTGAGACTACAGAGGGAAAAAATACCTCAACCAAAGCAATAATAACTCCAAATAAATTTGCTCATGCAACTTATTCCCCAAGAGGTGTGACCAAGGAAGAGGGAGGGAGGAGTGGTGTTGTGAGGTCCCTTTATTCTTACTACAGTAACAATGGAACAGAATCTGAACTCATGTCTGAATCTGAGGAGGAACTGGAGGAATTGGAAGAAGAGGATGAGAGAAAAGAGGAAGAAAGACAGTCAAAACAGCAAGCTGCATCGCTGTATGACAATGGCCGCCTTCCTCCAATTGGTGTATTTTGGGACATTGAAAACTGTCAGGTATGTTTGCAGTTAGCCCTCATTATCAAATCTGTTTAACTGTATGTTACATAGGTTTCCTCAGTTGTGTTGATGCATTAATATTGTTCTTGTGTGACATTGGTGTATGAGTTCACATATTATATAAAATTCATTTTTTCATCATACAGAATCATGAAAGCATGACTCATGGACTCATGGCATGTATGAGTACTGGTATTTGTCAAAACTTGACTGACAAGCCATAGTGATGGTAAGCTTACCATGGCACAATGAAACGCAAGGTTCTTATTTATGTTCGTGACTTTACATATTTTTGCTTTAATCTGTTGCATTTGTCACTGTATAATCTATTTTCAGGTACCCAAAGGTCTTTCAGCCACCCACGTAGTGCAAGCCATTAGGGCTCGGTTCTTCAATGATCACCGGGAGGCAGAATTCATGTGTGTCTGTGATACATTAAAGGAACTCTCAAAGATACTGGAAGAGTTGAATGATGCCCAGGTATGTGTTGCACCTGTTTTTAGTTCAGTTCAATTGATGCTCTAAAGTGTTGACTTACGGTAAGTATATATTTACAGTTTTGTCTAGCTGACTGTTCTTGATTATGTTTCTCATTATGTCCTTTCAGTGGTTTCTAGATAGGGCTGTTGTTGGAATCTGTACCATATGCAGTACTAAAGTTCTTTTATGCAAGATCAACAGTCAATAGATATTTTATCATTATCATTATCAGCAGCAATATGACCCCATTTTTCTTATTTCATGGAGGAGTGGGCTCCAGACCCATTGAGTGATAAAGAAATCAGAAAAACAGTATACCCAGTGAAATGGGCGTAAACTCACATAGTTGCCTTTCATACTTACAAAAGTCTCATCTCCTTCACAAGTTTGCCCATCTAAGGACCAATACCATGAACTATCAAGTAAAAAGTGAGTTTCCAGCCAAGTGTAATTTCCTTGCTCTCTTACCAGACCCAAAATTTTCATTCCCATTCAACTTTCGATCTTGCATTATCTACATGTGTCCAGATCACTCAATGTATTATGCTTCACCGTCTCGGTCAACCCGTGCTCATCGCAACTCATCTATTACCCTCTTCTGTATGTACGGTGCTAAAAAAAATTATTGCATATTTTATAATATATTCTGATATTCTGTGTTGCATACTGTATGTCTGATGATGATGATAAGCATTATTGTGTTTTGTGGCAGGTGAATGTGGTGCACATAGGCAGCACTGTCAAGAATGCTGCAGATGACAAGCTTCTGCAGAGCATGCGACGATTTGCTGACATCCATGGGCCTGGTGCCACCATTATCCTTATCTCAGGAGACTCCAACTTTGCTACTGAACTCTATGACTTGAGATATAGGTGTGTTGAGTTATCTTCAATTTCCTAGTAACACGGATAAAATTAGAGCATACCATGTTTTGTATGATATTTTGATTTTCTGTGATTGCAGTAAGCCCTTAAAGTATCACTTATATCATTAAACACAGACCCCGTAGAGAACTTAATGTGTATAGTAATAAATGACAGAAGCCCGAGAAAACATCCAGTAGACATCAGTGAGGGACTGAGCGAATAGTATTGAAATTCTACAGTATTTTTTATGTACTGTTTAAATTACCATAACTTGAGACATGTCCTCAACCTTTCTGTATTACCAGACCAGGACAGTGGCTATCAGAATTTGGCATAAACTCAGCTTTAGTAGACCAGTGAAATCATGATGATGTGAATTAAAGCTATGACTGAAACAGTCACATCTAAAGTAGAGCCTTTGTTAGAAGACCATAAATTAAAAAAAAGTTACCTTAAGCCAAGTGACACTCATCATTAAACCTATTAACTCATGGGATTGCCCCAATTTTTTCCAAGCTAGGTTCCTATTCTGGCTACTACCTCTATATGTCTGACAGTCTAATGCAAAGCATTCTAATCCCGAGGTAAAGGTTCTCAAACTTGGGTAAATACAGTATGTGACCTATGTTTTCAATAATAAAAAAATAATTGTTTTTGCCAACAAGAAAATATTTTAATATTCTTTGTGTGTGTGCCACAGGAAAAACTTACGTGTTATCTTAGTTCACAACGCTCATGCCCAAGATTCTCTCAAGCTATGTGCCCACGAGACAGCTTTATTCTCTGAAGTCACCCAGCAACTGCCCCAACGCACACTCAAGCCCAAAGTGAGTTTAAGTATACAGTAATGTTATTCTACTACAGGACTACAGTAAGACCCACAGAGCTATATATATATATATATATATATATATACATATTTTAAAGACTATTGTTAAAAAAAAAGAGGCTGAACTGTGATTGGAACTAAACATTGCCTATATTTGTGCAAGGCAAACTTTTCTGCCTTTGCCTGTTATCTAATACATTTCCTTCATGTTAGAAGTTGGATCTGATTCAACCGATTCCAAAGAAGAGTAACCTAAACACAGAAGCACGGTTCTTTAAGGCAACAGCCCTTTCTAGGCCTTCAAGCTCACATCAGTGTAAGCATTAGGTGTAAACAATTAGGAGTTTACAATGTCTTGGTAACTAAAATCTGGCAGGATTAGTGTGAGGCTGTCCATTCCCCACTGCCCATGGTGGTATCATATGGGTCAAACCAATTGATCACATCCAGTTTCAGTACAAAATGGCTCCTTTCTGCCTGTTGTAATGATTTCACTTACCCACTCTTTTCTTAACACCAAAAGCTGGCCATGGTAAAGCATTGTCAGGCATATGGCCCCAATGGGGAAGGTGATAATTAGTAAATGCTGTTTCTCAAATATCTATAGGGTATTTTTACCATAATGGGTCCACTTTTGCCACACTTTGTGATTAGTTATTGTATGTGTGCAGGGTAACACTGTGCGCCGGCCACGAGACATCGTGGTGAAGAACCTACCCGATGGGATGGATGAGTCAGCTGTCCGCCGCCGCCTCAGTATGCTTTCAGCTAATTGCGGGGGGAAAGTTGGGCGGATCCGTAACAACAGTGCTACCATCAGCTTCCAAACACCAGAGCTAGCTGCACGGTGAGTGTTTCTGTATGGTGGCAACTCTACACTTTTGGTTTATATAAAAAATGCCCTCAATCATGTGAGATTTCCAGCTTCTCTGTGGTAAACTCACAGTTTGTGTGAAGAGCCAGTACAGTTTTAGCTGTACAGTAGACATAGAGAGTCAGCCAAAAAAAAAAAAAAAAAAGGTTCTATAGAATGATCTGGGGGCTGTTGCTACCGTTAAAGCAGACATTATCGGCTAATGTGTTAACATTAGCCATAGGAAATTAGGGACTCTCAGATACTTTCAAACAATACATAAACTGTAATGAAAAATTATCTATACTGTATAGGTTATTTGTAATGTAAAGAAGAGTAGGTTAGTGGAACATACTGGTATGCTGTAGTGGCACATACCCATAGTGCTCATCTCTGTTATAATGGCCTTTGAGTCTTAAGTGGGTTAAAACTCACTATCTTGGGATACATGGCCATTACACCAATTGGTTTACTAAAGGCCTGGTCACACGAGTGATAATTTCGGCAATAAATCACCGGCAGCATCAACTCGGTTTAATCTTGGCAACAATTCCCGAGTTTTCGATGACAGAAGCCTGGTTGTTTTTAATTGCCGATTTTGAGAACACTGGGACTAGACTGTTGATCCATCTGAGATATTCGTAAGTCTATTAATATATTTAAAATATCACAAATGCTGATGAAAGGATAAAATTCGATTATATGGGTGCGGCACAATGATATGTACTGAAATCAAGACAGTTCTTGCCGCAATAGCTAGTGTAAACCAAGGTAAATAAGCCGAATACTAATTTACTGTACATTAGTTTACGGTACAAATTTTCTTTGTTTTCTCTCTCTTTCTTTCTCTCAGAACACAGCGTGCCTGAAACTACCTTGAGTAGCATATCTTCTTTACCTTGGTGTAAACACTCTAGAGACCAGGCGCGACCACGCGACCTTCCTGCGCTTATTTCACTATGGTAAATATTGGAAATATGCCATGGAGCCGGACCTCTGAGGCTTCTCTGCTTAAGTTTGTGAGAGAAAAGAAGTATTTGTGGGATCCTGCTGAGCCTCTATACAATAACATTACAAGAACTGCAAGTTGTTGTTCTCGCATGATTAACAAGGCTATGTGTATGTAGACTCTGTACTATAACGGTCTGCTGATGCTTTGCTTTGTCGATGAAGGTGAAAACATACTTCCCGCTTTTCAAGATTTCATCGGCACTTTGTTTTGGTTTGATTCGACTCATTCCATTGCTGAATAAAGAGCACAGCTGAAATACGCTGCAAAACACTGCTATATCGTATGACCAAGAATCACGGGAACTCGACGCGGCAGTAAAATCACCGGTGATATTCCCGAAATTATCCCTTGTGTGACCACACCTTAAGGTCACATTTCCTAGTCATTGTCCTAGGTGCTCTATTTATTTGATGTACAGCAGAGTCTCCCTAGGTCAGTTGTGCCTGATGGGATTCGAACTCTGTATAGGACAGCCATAAACAGAGTTGATTCTTTTCACCATATTTATTACTCAACTATTTATTTCCTTTTGATTTAATTAGTTGACATTACCTCAAGCAATTTTAATTTTGCGCAAAGTTTATGAAAAGTACAGCAGGAAATAGAAGTAGGTACCCGGTACCTTTAATAAATACAGTATGGGCAAAAAAGAATTTCCTGTAGTTGGCTTCCAACACCTATTCAGTGGTAAATAAGTAGCCTACACTGTTTAGTAATACAGTACATATTCTTGATATTGTGATTTGAATATTAAAGATAGAATTTAAATAACCAGATTTTTTAATTAAAAAAAGATTATATCTTCCACTTCAAAGGAATGTACACCAGTGCTCTGATGCGGTCTAGGTTAGGTAAGGTAAGGTCAGACTAATTTTAAAATTCTATGACTATGCCCCATCTTGGAAATGCCATAGAAGACAATAGTCTTAGAATGGTCTAAATAAGTGAGTAATGAAGGTAGAAAAATCGTACACAATAACGGTAATTCTTTCAATATTTACCGAGAAATATACATTGTGTATGGCTGCAGGTTCATCAGGGTGTTAACAATCATTATCAATTCTTAAAGCCACACCTGAGTGTACTGTACCAAGAGATGCCTCAATAACCCGGCCAGACAACTCTGTTCATCAAACTTCAGAATCTTTAATGTCATGAGTATTTAATGTGGTGATTATAAATTGTCTCTTAACTGGATATTGACAAACTGCGGGTGTACGACTGACGCCAGATTAAATGTTGCTAATCGAACAACAGTGGATGGGATCTGCTTCTGTCACAATCAGTACAAATAAAATCAATAACGTAATTGATTCATAAACTTTTCAGCTTGAACTTGGCAAGTTGGCTAACCATTTATTTCAACTATTATAGTTGTGTTCAAATCACTACTGACAGTTTTGCGGCCAACGAATGAGATACTATGCATAGTAAAGCAGTTATTGTTTGAAGGCATACGTAAGTAATTATTTATATATAAAGTTGACAGGACTACTATAATTAACATATCGGAGTGTACTCTTTTCTTTCTAAATGAACTCACTCTCTTATTGGCGGAGAGGAGCGAAACAGACAGACATTGGTGGCCTGTGATTGGCGGAAGTGGGTGTAAGGGTCGGTGATTGGTTGATAGGAGTGTAGATGGGAAGGAAGGGACCCTCTTCTCTGCCTACCCCACCACCACGTGCCAGCTGTCAGTGGTGTGAGGAAGACAGTTTGTATTGTGGTGTGGTGGTGGAGGCACTTGGTTGTTGTGGATTGTCTACTTATTTCCATCGTGTTTTCCCCTCACGATTGCAAGGCCGTTGAGTGTACTGCAGCTTTGTTGACATGTTAAATGGACTCCACCACGATGTATGGTAGGTGGTATTAGTGTGGATGAAGACGAGTGACATGTGGGGCCATATTCAAGAACGCTCGTGGTGGTGCATACGATGGCGTGGTACCGATACTATGGCTCCATAGAAAAAAAAACAATAGAGCCGTCGTACCGATACCACGCCATCTTCAACAACACGGATGTTCTTGCATACGACCCGTGATTTTGATGTCATGTACGATTTCGGTAAATTTTCAGGTTGCTTAATTGAACCCGACTATTATGGCTTACGACGTTTGGGACTTTGTTTGAAGAAACATAATCTAAAGAATTTTCGTTAATATTGGATAGAAGACTGGTTTCCTGAGTGTTGCTTGATAAAAACAAAAAGTACAGCCACAATCAAATAACCACCAACGCTTCCCTTCCATCGTGCAAATAAGTCGGTATCATATCAAAATATAAACATACACCACCACCTTACGTCAACTCAACCCCTCAATTATTATTATGGGGTACTGCAAAATCATACACATGTTCTTTATTACCAAGATGTTTACTACGATGCAATGATAGTGTTGGTGGTTATTTGATTGTGGCTTTACGTGCGAAGAGGTGGAGCTCCACATGCCATTTATGTTGATTGTTTTCTTCTACTGGTTTCTAATGGCGTTATGTATAGTAATAAAATATGGAGGCATTGACTTCTTGTTGCCAGACGAACCAACCTGACCTGACCTATCCGGGACAATGGCTACCAAAGGGAGTGTAATTACGTCCATGTTTCGAATGTGATGTTATTCTGAGGATTTGTAATTTCGACACTTATTGTATGGTTATCCCTGTGCCAGTGTCTTGTTTTCGAGTAATTCATACCTATGTAGTAGTAATGGAGGCAAGGGAGTATAGCGTCCATAAATAGTTGCCTCTTCTGTTTATTCTGTTTCTGGGGGACGATTGATTACAATTATTGCTTCAAGTCTGCCAATATCGGTAATCCTTTTGAGTGTTCTGTGGCTGATCTTGAGAGAGAACCTGGAAATAAGGATTTGGGAGTGGGAAATGTTTTTTTGTAGGACCGGAAATTTATTGGGTAACTTAAGAAGGCTGTTCAGTGTCATTTCCTCATGACAATGACACATCGTGATTTATGAGATTATCTTTACTTGTTACTTACTTGTTACTTGTTGTTGGATATTCTTTATCTGTTGATTGTGGAGAATGATCTATTTTGTTGCTGTGGCTACACTCATCCTAACCTAATCCAGCCCTAGTCCTAATTGCGTTGGTTAGGTCAGGTTAAAGTTTCTTTTCCTCACAATAATTTGGTCAAAAATTATTAGAACATACAAAAATAGGCCTGAATAACTTTGAAAAGTCCAGGTGCAACTTTTTCTGAAATAACCAAACTTGTGAACCTGTAACTTACTGGTTTAGGAATGTTTAGGTTGGGTTTGTTTAATTAGCCAGGCTGTCATTATAGCCTGAGGAAGCAGTCCTTTTGATGAAATGTCAATAAAAGATCCCTTTCAGAGAGGGACTTCATTCACATTTTCTCATGATAAAGCATTTCATAAAGCAGATTGTTTATACTGTAATGATCTTTTACAGGGCCAAGAAGAGGTTAGATGGTGAAGATGTATATGGAAGCAGAATATTATGCAACTTTGGGAGTGTCAAGAATTTTGAAAAGGAAGGATCACCGAGAGTTGACAACACAGGTGAGCACAGTAGAAGTACTGTTGTTAACTATGCATAAAAAACGTGGGCAGTGAACCCTGTCAGTTGAAGTAAATTTTCTATATGTAATCACCTGTACATACACTACTTTCAGGTCATTATTAACTAGAAGTAGAATATTTGTTTGAGTATTTTTATAATGGAGTGGCTATTCTAACTTTTTCAGGTAAATTTTCACAGTTCCCACGTGACCGTGAGGATTTTTCTGAGAGTGTGAAAACTGGAGTGACACAGTGTTTCCAGAATTTTCCAACAGCAGCAATGGGGGAGGTTGGAACTGGCACTTTGTCATCCTGGAGAGTGAAGGAAAGTGTTGTTGACCCAGGGGCTCCACATCAACACACCTCAGCCTTCAAGAGTTATGGGAAGTGCGGCCCTGTCACATCACAACCAGGGGACCAGTTTGCCTCGTATGTAATGATATTTCTTGTACAGTTACATTTGGGTGCATTGATATCCTCTCACAATGTCTTTGTTAGCATGACATAATATACAAAGACTTTTTCCTTTTTTCAATTGGAGTTTTTGCTACATAAACCCCTATGGGGATTCTCCTAGGGACAAGGAGTGAATTATCCCTTTGGGAAGGATGAGACCCCAAGTTAAACCTTGCCAAATGGGTTGTTGTTGTTGCTGTTCTGCCTTAGCCAGGCCTTATGAGTAGTTTCCATGAGGACACAAAGTGTCAGTCCATATGAATGAATCATGGTTGAAGCCTATGAATTACAATTTTAGATTTATATCATGAGAGTTGTATAGTATCAAGTTCAAGTTGTGGCATGCATTCCAAATATCTTTGTAACTGAAATATTCTTGCAATTTATAAACAGTATGTGTTTGTTTTCACTGACAGCCCTCGACCGTGGCGTAACACAGGTTGCAGGACGCTGAGCCAGTCGAATGTGAACACATGTGGAGGCACGAGAGTTTTATCCCAAGATTATAGCTTACAAAATGGTGAGAAAACTTATCTAATAACTACTAATACTGTACTAAGTATGGTGATATTAGGGTAGTATTTTTTAGACCTAATTCAGAGCTCCTCTGAAAGGCAAAAGCTCTCTCCAACAATGACTTCCTCGATAACATTTTCAAAAATAGATGCTAAAATGCAAATCCATTCTGTACACTGTACCTGCCCTAAAGTAGAGGATGCAATTGCTCCTGGCTCGTCTGCCCAAAAGGATGTATTTTTTAAGTTTCACCAGGGTATATTTCATCATAAGAGATTTTTAGAGCTTTTCATACACCACTGCAGATCACCAAAAATGGAAAAATAGGTTGATCACTCTGATATATGTATAATAACGGCAAAAGTGTACAAAGTAGCATACCGGTACTGTAAGAAATTTTTGCCAAAAAGTATATTATACAAAATACTGAAAGTATAACCCATTTCTGTTTATTTAAAGATAAATGGCATTTGAAAAATAGTTAATAAATTTGTTTTAGCACTCAGACCAGAATTACATTGCATGTGTGAGAGAATGTGGGAAGGAGGAAGAGTGAGGTAAGATGGACTGACTCTCAAACCTCACTGGTGAGAGTGTAGAAGAAAAGAGGTACCAGTAGGTAAAAAGTCTCAATCACCCAATTCCTGAGCTCTGTAGAGTATATGAGGAGGGAGATTGTCAGGGGAACACCACCTTTAAAGGCCAGCAGTGTGTCCAATGTCATGGCAGGCATTAATTTAAACTAGATATAGGCTACCCATGACTGCCAAAATAGTGTCAAGGAAACATTATTAGGAAGCTGAATAGTCCATAATCTAAAGACAGCCATGAGTTTTAACCATCACAAATTCTCAGACTGTCTTGAGATTTCCATTGGCAGTTAGGGGAAAAGGTAACTTGGAATGCAAGTGTGAAAAGTTAAAAATTCTTTATTTGGCAGATGTTCAATTCCGAATGAGCTCGCCACCAACTTCATCCTTTCCTCTGAGAACACCTGACTCCTACTCCTTTGACAGTACAATTAAGTAAGTGTAATAATATTATATGTGTAGCTAATTCCAGTATAGTAGTTTGATTGCTTTTAGAGGTTGTTAATACAAGCTTTCTGTGGGTATTTTAGCCTGTCACCAAGATATGGGTACCCGTACTTATGATCATTTGAAAAGGGGGCAGCAACTCCTTCCCTGTCTTAGCATGGCTTGAGTGCAGATATTCCTAATCACAGGTGCTTCAGTTGTATAGTGGCTGGCTGAAGGATTGATCTTTTGTGTATCAAAGATTAATCTGTGCCTGTACCTCAGGTACCTCATATTTTTATTGGTAATGATCATAATATTTATTCTGTAGTCTGTATATTCCTAATTTGTTGTATATTCCTAAAGTTCACGTTTGAGGAGTCCATCACCACAAATGTTGGGTGGGGTTGGTGGATTGAAGAACACGTGGAACTCCCCCACCACCATCGCAGATCTACAAGGCCAGGTGGTGTACAGCCTACGGGACTTGACAGTCTCTGACCCCTCCTCCACTGTAAGTTTTGCATACACCTCCCTTTATTTTAATTTCTCTCAAACTCTCTGAACTGCTTGTGAATTATTTCTCTTCCATTTCCTAGTTTATAGTATATTTAACCCATCTAAGTCAAATATCACTAAAAATTTATTTCATCTGCCATTCTTTTAGTTTCCACTACTATATTTGCTTGTCAGTGATTTCCCGTATCGAGTCATGTCTTGTGTAATCAGATAATCTTTAATTTAACTCTAATAAAGTTTGTTGCTTTCACTCTAATAAATCAAAGTCCTGTAATACCACTTCATGCATTACAACTAGATCTCGTCTTAAGCTGAGTTTAGAGATAAGCCTTGAAAATGTAAGGATCATCTGCTCATGACTTTGCTACTGCCTCTTTGACCTAAAGAAGCAGGAGCAAAACATCGTCAGTAAAGGCTCCTCCTCATACGGGGTTGTTCCTTAACCATTTTGTCAAGCTAATGCATATTTTGAATAGTGAAAGAAAGAGTTTATATCTATAACTGGGCCTGGTAATCTCCAACAGGACTCAGTTTTGGGGGGTTTGGCCCAGATGCCGGTGGAGCTACACATTACTAACCTGGATCAGAATATTGATGCCAGGGAACTGAAGCGTATCCTCTTCACAGTCTTCCGCGATCATGTTATGGCAAGTGGGATTTTGGGTTTTAGTCATAAGTAGCGGTGTGATCTTATTTGTTCGGTTTCATATAACCTTTTCATACATGTGCTCCTTGCTGTATAGTCTATATATTGACATTTTAGAGTACTGAAGAATTATTGATTAATTGGTTGACCTCACCCAGGTGTTGCATGTGTCAGTGTTTGTGCAGTCAGACGGCAACTTAGCAGCAACCCTACGTGTGCCTTCTCCCCAGGATGCTCAGTATGCCATATCTCAGCTACATCGGAGAAAGATTGGCACAAAGAGGATCATTATCTCTTATGTCAATCACAATCAACCGTCCCCAGAACTTAAGAGGTACCTGTAGCGGAATGTCAATGCCATTGTAGATATTAAGGCTGAATCAATCTTTTCTCTTTCACTTCCAGCGAAAGGAAACCAGATTGTTGAGTTTTGCAGGGGTGTGTGTGTCAATGTTCAATGGTAAGTATGGGTAAAAGCAAGGTGGTTATTGTGAAGAAGGAATTTGATTGTAACATGCAAGTGGACAGTGAAAATCTTCAGATGGTTAGAGAAATTAATTACCTTGAAGAACAATACTGTGCAGTGCAGTATAGCTACTGCAGGAGAAGGGCACCTTTTGTTGACACTGACATGCGGGGAATAGCTTGCAAACAAACCCCAACTCTGTCCATATTCCTGCACAGTACTTGGTGGTGAAGGGACCTTCTATTGTGGATGTTACTGCATCCTACAAACTTTAATACAAAATATACTCCCTTGCACCTATACGAAAGTATTAATCTGATTCATAGGATACTTTGAATGAGGCAGGTTATGTCAACCTATGTTCTTAAATATATAATTAGAAATAAGAGTGTTTTAAGTTGTATGTATTGGCTAGGTGCAAGTTATTGCTATCTTAATTTTTTATCTTTGCAGGTCCAAAGTTGTTGCATTGCTCCAGGAAGTTCCCCGCAAGAAACTTCCTCTCTTCACTTTTCGGGAGTTGTATGAGAACAGATATCATGAGACTATTGGTGTGTCTGACTTGTACAGCATGAGAGACTATGTTACAGTCTCAGATAACAGCACAGGGAGGATGTTATCTCTTCATCCACAGTTACGTCATATACATTCACCCGTCCCAACAGAGTACACAGAAGAGGAAGATGGCAGCAACATGTCCAGATACTGCAAGGTACACTGCAGTGGACCAGACAAATCTGTAGGTTGGGCTGAGAGAGAGCAAGACTCCAGTTTGCCAAATGTAAATCTCACATTGCGGGTACTGGCTGGTAGCATTCACTCACTCCTGCAGTCTCACTCTGGGTCTCTGCCTCTAGCAAGTCTTCCAGACTGTTATCAGGCTGAAGTTGGTCCACTTCAAGAGTATGAGGAGGGTGTGCCACTTGAACATTTAGTATCTTGTTTACCAGGTGTGTGTATTTTAACTGCAGCAACTGGATACAAAACCATTATTTGGAAAGAAAACAAGATAACTGATGAAGCTGAGGAGTTGGCTAGGTGTGTGAGTCCTCCATTAATCAGTCAGCTAGCCCTTTTTTCCCGGGAACTTGTGGACTTGCTTAAGACCTTCCCAAGCTGTCACCTTTTATTTGCCAGATTCATTCCTGCCTACCACCATCATTTTGGTCGTCAGTGTCGAGTTGCTGACTATGGGTTCACCAAACTTGCAGACTTGTTTGATGCTCTGCCTCACATCATCCAGGTGCTGGGAGAGGGAACAAAGCGTATGTTGACCCTGGCTCACCGTGCGCAGGTAAAGCGCTTTTCTTCTGACCTCCTCAGAGTTCTTAAAAATCAGCCAGCCAAAGCCATCACCCTCGAGACCTTTCCCAGTGCCTATGAGAAAACCATAACCAGACCCTGGAATATCACTGACTATGGAGTGTGTGACATAGAGGACATGCTGGCTGAGGTGGGAGAGACAACAGTGATTGTGAACAGGTTGGGCAGAGAGACGACCATTGCCATACCCAAACGCGAGCAGACCCCTGATGAGATAGAGCGCACTAGACAGTTTGCAACAGAGGTAGTGGAGCTGCTTAGGCACTCTCCACAGTGCAAAATGCAATTCAACCGCTTTATTCCAGCCTATCACCACCACTTTGGTCGCCAATGCAAAGTAGCGGATTATGGTTTCAGCAAGCTAATTGAACTTTTTGAGGCCATTCCTGATATCCTTCAGGTATTTGATGATGAGGAAGATGGGGAGAAGCAACTTCAATTGGCGGAGCGAGAGCGAGTGCGGGTGCTGGGAGAACAGGTGGGTGCGGTGGTGAGAGGTGCACCACACCAGGCCATCAAGATCTCAGCCCTTACCCAGGTCTTTACTCATTACTATGGTTACTCTCTCAAGGCCTCACACTATGGCTGCCAGTCACTTGAACAACTCATGGCCAAACTTAGGAATCATGTTAAGTTGGTAGAAACTGGTGGAGAGCCCCTGGTAACTCTGGTGGACCGTGGGTATGTGCATGAGGTGATGGTCAGGGTCCGACGGGTGCTGTGGGACATACCTACATGCTCTGCACCACTTGACAAATTCATCAATACTTACATCCAGTGCTTCAACCATCCACCCAATCTAGAGATCATCAAGAGAGATCTGGAGGAAGTAGTGGTGATTGTGGAAGGTGAAGGTGAGACTGGACAAATTAATCTGGTACCACTCCAGGTATTTGCCAGGGACTTACTGACATTGCTGCAACAGGCTGGGGGCCGCATGCTGCTCCTCAGTTTCGACAAAGCCTATCTTGACAGATACGGTGTACCATGCCGACCAGCAAGATATGGATTCCCCAACCTGGTAGCACTAGTTCAAGCCCTCGGTGATATGGTGTCAGTGATGGGACGTGGCACCAAGAGGGTAATGGTTCTCAACCGGGCTGCTGTTCCTTCACTTCCCCTCTTCAATGATATTCCTTCTGATAACTCCAGTGTGTATGTCGAGGATGGTGGTGTGACAGAAGTAGAACCACCGCCTGCATCACAGTTACCTCAGCCTAATAAGGTTACTTCACCACCACCACCACCGCCACAGTGTGACTACCAGCATTTAATTCAAGGTCAGTTTTCTGTAATTTTCCTAAATTTCTGAGCCTTCTTGCATACAGATGACTCACATGAGCACTAACAGCTATTAGTCTTAAGATTATCACCATTTTCTTAAGATTCTGACTTTTGAAATGTCCACACTGGCAAATACCACCCACATGGTTAGATAAAGTTTATGCTGTTATGAATCACCAGAGAATGGAGCGAGAGAGAGAAGAAAAAGGAAATACTGTATTCCCATCTGAGGCAGTATGCTATATTGTACTAGCAGCTACATTCTGATTTGAAATATGGATAATGCGAGAACAGCATATTTGTTTTGATGCATGCATGGTTGTAAGAGATAAAGGGTTATGTCAATCATTAGTCCTGTAGCTTTGCACAGACCTGTTGACCATGCACAGCAGCCTGTTGGAGTAGCCCGAATGTCAAAAATATTTGTTTCAGGTTAGGTTCATTAAAGGCCAAATTAGATGATGAGACTTCTTATAAGGAAATAATAGAGCCATTATTGTAGTTGAATGAAGAATGTAACCTTATTTGTGTTGCTGAATAAGTGGAAAATAAGGTAGCCCAAGGAAGAAAACTAGTGGGTATGATGAAGAGGAAAAGTGGAAGAAGTAAAACTGTTTGATAGATTGCATGTTGGGGTCTTGATGAAAATGAGTAATTGTGTAACTATGTCCTTCAGAAACTGGGTCCAATGGTCACCTGGTGGTGAGTGTCAACCCTCCAGTGTCACATCAGTCCTTTCAATCTACCTCCCCTGTGGTGAGTACATACAGTTACTGGGGTCAAATTCTTAGTGAAACCCATAGTATTAAGGATATTATTGAAAGGTTTCAATGCATAAGGTTTATAAATGTACAGTTTATCTAGACCTGTATTAGCTTTTGTTCCAGATAATGGTGAATATCTATAACCAGTAGTGTGTGAGTGGACTATGAAAATAGATAAAGAACTGTTTGAATTACAAATGCTCCCTCAAAGAATTACAATAGTATACATGACTACTATGAATAGTGTAGGAGCTACCTAGATAGATTACTTATGAAGCATATTTATGAAGAAGAGCATTAAATGTAAGAATTATAAAATTCTCTGATGAACTGCACTTAATTCATCATCCAGAAGTGGTTATATTTCTCCATATGCTTCCATTTGAGTGTGGAATTGCTTTTAAAAAGTATGTGGTGGTTCTATACAGGTGTATCCTGGATCGCCAGCACCAACAGGAGGTTCAGTGATCTGGGGTCAGGTGTGGTCACCTCAGTACCCTGTAATGCCACCACTCTCCCCAGCACACTACATGGTGAGAGACACACTTCACTTGATTGTACATTACTACTTATCTGTCCATGCATACTAATTTTTCAATCTGTTTATAATTGTGATTTGCATAAACTTAAACAGTATCTCTGATTCTTTGCTCCTTCTGTCAACCTGACACCAGGTTTGTTTATACATTTTTATCAGTTTTATTTGTAACTCAGGGGAATGTTTATAAGACAGTAGTGAGACCAGCTATGTTGTAAAGCTGGGAGGCGGTGGTGCTGACAAAAAGAAAGGAAGGCGGAGTTGAATATGCAGCAATTTTTGTTGGTTGTGGAAGACTGTCAGGGTTAGGAATGAGTAGTACAGCATTTTTATCTTACTGATTGATGTAGTAGGAGAGGAAAGAGAGCAAGAGAGGGGGAGGGAAGGTTAGGGGAGAGAGACTATTACTTCATTTATTTTTACTTAATAATGTTTATAAAAACACAAATCCATCAAAATGTTTTTAGTACTGTGTAGAAATACTTAGACTGAGGATATCTTGTCACCATCTGGTATGCCATGCACAAAACAAATAGAAGAGTAAAATGTTCTCTCTCCTTGTATCAAAGGTGCCAACCATTCCAATGAACTGGGGGAGTATGCCAGCCTCCTCTCCAGTTGGCCAAGTAAGCTCAAACAGCTCCCCTGGCCCATACCCAAGCAACATGACATCTCCAATATCCATCCACACACTCGATGAGCTTGCCAAGCAGGTACAGTTGATGAGGCACCATGGTGCAGTATAGTCGAGGACATAAGTTTTTGATACAGCCCAAAAGCGAGATGATGCCCTTTCCTGTACCAAATACCTGTTACCTGGTATCTGTACCTGCCTACCAGTACCATCCCTTGTCCTGTCTTGTCCCTGGTGTCTCCTAGCGGGCAGTAGGTATTGGGTATTGGAAGAGACTCAGCAGCTTCAACTTGGGCTGTACCGTGAAAAAATGTCAATGATTGTACAGGCCATAAACAATATTTTCGGCACTCTTACAGAATGAGTTCTTATGTCACATCACACAAGGCATTCTGCATTCTGAACCACTTATTCACACTGTAATAAGTATCAGTGGAAAGGGTGCCTAATAATTTTTGAGTGTGTACATGAGAGGTGAATGGTTGATATTAAAGCCTTAGGTTGTTTTTGTGTTTTGGGTATGAAATAAATGAAATGTCTCGTGTAAATTCTTGGACTTTAAGAAGTGATAGTCAAATAGTATTTCTATGTACAGTACCTCACTGCTTAGCGCAGTGGCAGTATCGTAACCAATGAGGTTGAGGTGGATGCTGCTGTGGAAAGCTAAAACCGTTAGTATTGGGAAAAGATTCACCTCGGTGACCTACCCTTCCTCAGGAAGGGTAGGTAAGCCTTACCCTGCCTCCACGTGGCAACCTCGGGTAACACCTCCTTTTTTTACCATTTTTTTTTATAAAGCAGGAGGTGGAGCTAAAGGGGGAGGCGGTGTGGGGGATTGGATTTTAGCTTCCCCCACATATAGGTTTTAGTAATTGTATATATCTTTTTAGTGAGAGTGGTAGCAGTGAATGTGAATGGGATGGTTGAAAAGACGAAGAGGCGAGAAATAGTTGAATGTTTTAAGAATGGAGGAGTAGATGTGATGGGAGTGACTGAGACGCACTTGAAAGGATGGGGAGTGGAGGAGTGTGAGGCTGGAGGAGAGAGTGTGATGTGGGAGGGAATGGAGGGAGGTGTAGTGTGGACAGGAATGAGTGAGAAATGTAAAGGAAGAGGGAGGGAGGGGTGTGCAGTGCTGGTAGCACCAAGGGTATGGAAGAGAGTAGATGGACATGGATGGTGTGGGACAAGAGTGGCATGGATGACAGGAAAGATTGGTTTGGTTAAGTATGCATGGGTGTGTGTGTATGCACCTGTGAATGAGAGGAATAAGGCGGGGAGAGAGAAAATGAGAGATTTCTGGGAGAAGTTGAATGGGTGTTTGAGGAAGTTTGAGAGTGGGAGGAAGATTGTAATGATGGGTGATATGAATGGGAAAGTAGGAAATGAGAGAGTAGGAAGTATTGTTGGTAAATGGGGTGTGGAAGGAGTGAATGAGAATGGTGAATATCTGGTGGACGTCTGTGCTGAGAGGGGGTTGTTCTTGGCTAACACTTTCTTTCAGCACAAGATGATCCACCGGTATACATGGAGGAGAAGGGATGATAGAGGAGAACAAAAGAGTTTGATTGATTATATAGCAGTGGATGAAAGACTACGGAAAGATGTGATGGATGCGAAAGTAGCGAGAGGAATGGTTCAGTGCTCTGACCATTTTGCTGTCTTAGTAAGGATGAAGGTCAGGGTTAAGTGGGAGTACTGTAGGAGGGATGAAGGGGAGAACAAGAGGCAGGTGGCAAGTGGAAGATTAAATGACAGTGAGTACAGAGAGGTATATGAGAGGAGGGTGGGTGAGGTGTTGGAGGATGCAAGGCTGAGTATGGGGGAGGGAGTGGGAGTGAATGATATGTATGAAATGTTTAAGACAATAGTATTGAAGACAGCAGCAGAGGTAGTGGGATATAAATCACAGAAGAGGGGCAAGAAAGGGAGTGCTTGGTGGTCAGAAGAAGTGAAAGATGCTGTAAAGGAGAAAAGGAAGGTATATAGGAGAACATTACAGAGGAATGTGTCGGAAGAAGTGAGAGAGAGGTGGAAGAGAGAATATAATTTATGTAAGAGACAAGTGAAAAGGATGGTGAGTGAGAGTAAAAGGAGAGTGGATGAGGAGTTTGGCAGGAAACTGAGTGAAAAGTTTAAAGAGAACAAGAAATTATTCTGGAAGAAGGTTAAAAGAGAAAGAGGAGAAGGAAAGTCTGGTAGCTTGAGAATGAAGAGAGAGGATGGAGTTACTGTGAGTAGAAGTGAAAGAAGTGTGGAAGACATATTTTGATGGTCTGATGAATGGGGGAGGCGGTGGTGGACGACAGGATATACAGGGAGAAGTGGGAAGGGAAAGAGGTTAGGAAAGCAATAGGAAAGTTGAAGATGGGAAAGGCACCGGGGGTGGATGGGATAACTGCTAAAATGTTAAAGTGTGGGGGGGAGGTAGTGGTGGAGTGGATGTTGCTTATATGCACTTTGGCTTGGAGGCAGGGAGAGGTGCCAGAGGATTAGAGGAGAGCCTTAATTGTACCTTTGTATAAGGGGAAGGGGAGTAAGGAAGCTATAGGGGAATAAGCCTTCTTAGTGTACCGGGGAAGGTGTATGGGAAGGTTCTTACTGAGAGACTGATTGAAGTAACAGGGAATAAAGTTAGTGAGGAGCAGGGAGGGTTCAGAAGGGGTAGAGGATGTGTGGACCAAATATTTGCATTAAAATCAATAGTGGAGAAATATATTGGGAAGGGTAAGAAGTTGTATGCTGCCTTTATGGACTTGGAGAAGGCATACAATAGGGTTGATAGGAAAGCTATGTCAGAGGTGTTGAGAATTTATGGTGTTGGGGGGTCTTTGCTGAAAGGCATTGAGGCCTTTTATGCAGAGGCAACAGCATGTGTGTGGGTAGAGGGTGATCTAAGTGAGAGTTTTAATATTAGTGTAGGGCTGAGACAGGGATGTGTTATGTCACCATGGTTGTTCAATATATATATGGATGGTTGTATGAGAGAGATTAAAGCCAAAGTGAATGGTCTGGGGGTGAAGTTGAGGCTGAATGAAGCAAATTGGTCCTTGGTGGCAAGTTTATTTGTGGATGACACTGTGTTGATGGCTGAGAGTGAAAGGGAGTTACAGAGAGTGGTAGACAAATTTCAGTCTGTGTGTAAACGAAGGAAACTGAAGGTGAATGTTGGCAAAAGTAAAGTGATGGTGTTTGAGAAAGCAGAAACTGAAGTGATTGACTTTGCTACACCTTACAGAGTGGGAGTACCAACTGGGACCAAATGTGAGATAACTCTGAGGTGTGAGAGGATGGAGGAAGTGAAGGAGTTTAAGTACCTGGGTACAGTTCTGTGTAAACATGGAAGTATGGAAGGAGAAATTAGGGAGAGAGCAGTGAAGGGTAGACAGGTCATAGGATCATTGGGAAGGATTATGAAGGGTAGAAGTGTGAGTATGGAGGTGAAAAGGGGACTGAGAAATAGTATAATCCTGCCGACACTGACATATGCATCAGAGACATGGACATGGAGTAGGGCTCATCAGTCTAGAATAGGTGCTGTGGAAATGAGTTACTTGAGAGGAGCATGTGGGGTGTCTAGGTGGGATGGAGAAAGTAATGAGAGTGTGTACGAGAGATGTGGTATGAGTGAGAAGGCAATTGGTATTGAGTGTGGAGTGGTTGAGAGAGTGAAGCGTAATACACTGAGATGGTTTGGACATGTAGAGAGAATGCAAGGCGAGGAATTTGTAAAGAAGGTGTATGGAAGTGAAGTTGTGGGACCTGGTGTGAGAGGCAGACCAGAGTGGAAGAGTATGTAAAGGAGAGAAACGTGAGGGGCAGAGGAGGGCTTGAACAAGTAAGGAGGGAGTGTTGGAACAGGGAGAACTGGAGATACTTCTGCCGTGGCCACCCCCTTGGGGGGAGTTCCCGGAGGGAGCGAGGCGTCAGAGCTATAGATAGATAGATAGATTGTCTGTGGTAATATGGGCAATACTTTCACCCTCTATCCGCGGGTGTCCTGGCTCGTATTGCAGGCCTGTTTCCTGCCTCGAGCGCACGACATAAACAACACATTTGATGGCTAATAGCGTGTATACCACTTACACTATCTAAATAAATGATACATGATAATGAAGTACAAAACTATAGCTATCTCCTGATGTACTTGTGAAGACTAAATGGACATCTGTAGGATGGGTAGCCAGCTAAGAATGACCACAACACAAAATTAACTTTTACATATCCTTTGAGGATTGTATGGATGACTGGAAAGATTGGCTTGGTGAAGTATGCTTGGGTGTGTGCTTATGCACCAGTGAATGAAAAGAGTAAGACAGGGAGAGAGAAGATGAGAGTGTTTTGGGAAGAGCTGAATGCATGTCTGAGAGGAATTGATAATGGAAGGAGAATAGTGATGATGGGAGACATGAATGGAAAGGTGGGAGGTGAGGAAGTGGGGAATATTGTGGGTAAATGGGGTGTAGAAGGAACAAATGAGAATGGTGAATATCTGGTGGATGTCTGTGCTGAGAGGGGGTTGTTCTTGGCGAACACCTTCTTTCAGCACAAGATGATCCACAGGTATACATGGAAGAGAAGGGATGAGAGAGGAGAGCAGAAGAGTTTGATTGATTATGTGGCAGTGGATGAAAGGTTGAGGAAGGATGTGTATGACGCAAAAGTAGTGAGAGGAATGGTCCATTGCTCCGACCATTTTGCGGTGTTGGTGAGGATGAAGGTTAGGGTTAAGTGGGAGTATAGTAGGAGGGATGAAGGGGTGAGGAATAAGAGGGTGGTGGCTAGTGGGAAATTAGATGTAGAAGAGTATAGGGAGGAATATAAGAGGAGGGTGGGTGAGGCACTGGGGGATGTAAGGATGGGGATAGGGGAGGGAGTGGGAGTGAATGCGGTGTATGAAATGTTTAAGATGAGAGTATTAAGGACAGCAGCAGAGGTAGTAGGATATAAATCACAGAAGAGGGGCAAAAAAGGGAGTGCTTGGTGGACAGAAGAAGTGAAAGATGCTGTAGAGGATAAGAGGAAGGCATATCGGAGAACACTACAGAGGAATGTGCCGGAAGAAGTGAGAGAGAGATGGAAAAGAGAATATAATGTGTGTAAGAGACAAGTGAAAATGATGGTGAGTGAGAGTAAAAGGAGAGTGGATGAGGAGTTTGGTATGAAGCTGAGTGAAAAGTTTAAAGAGAACAAGAAATTATTCTGGAAGGAGGTTAAAAGAGAAAGAGGAGAAGGAAAGTCTGGTAGTGTGAGAATGAAGAGAGAGGATGGAGTTACTGTGAGTAGAAGTGAGGAAGTGAAAGAAGTGTGGAAGAGGCATTTTGATGGTCTGATGAATGGGGGGACGGGAGGGGAGGCGGTGGTGACATGCATGGGGATGGAGGCAGGTGGTAGACGACAGGGTGTACAGGGAGATTTAGGAAGGGAAGAGGTTAGGAAAGCAATAGGAAAGTTGAAGATGGGAAAGGCACCAGGGGTGGATGGGATAACTGCTGAAATGTTAAAGTGTGGGGGGGAGGTAGTGGTGGAGTGGATGTTGCTTATATGTACATTGGCCTGGAGGCAGGGAGAGGTGCCAGAGGATTGGAGGAGAGCCATAATTGTACCTTTGTATAAGGGGAAGGGAAGTAAGGAGGAGTGTGGTAGCTATAGGGGAATAAGCCTTCTTAGTGTACCGGGGAAGGTTTACGGGAAGGTTCTGACTGAGAGACTGATGGAAGTAACAGGGAATAAAGTTAGTGAGGAGCAGGGAGGGTTCAGAAAGGGTAGAGGATGTGTGGACCAAATATTTGCATTAAAATCAATAGTGGAGAAGTATATTGGGAAGGGTAAGAAGTTGTATGCTGCCTTCATGGACTTGGAGAAGGCATATGATAGAGTTGATAGGAAAGCTATGACAGAGGTGTTGAGAATTTATGGAGTTGGGGGGCCTTTACTGAAAGGCATTGAGGCTTTTTATGCAGATGCAAAAGCATGTGTACGGGTAGAGGGTGATCTAAGTGAGAGTTTTAATATTAGTGTAGGGCTGAGACAGGGGTGTGTTATGTCACCATGGCTGTTCAATATATATATGGATGGTTGTATGAGAGAGGTGAAAGCCAAAGTGAATGGTCTGGGGGTGAAGTTGAGGCTGAATGAAGCAAATTGGTCCCTGGTGGCAAGTTTGTTTGCGGATGACACTGTGCTGATGGCTGAGAGTGAAAGGAATTTACAGAGAGTGGTGGACGAATTTCAGTCTGTGTGTAAACGAAGGAAATTGAAGGTGAATGTGGGTAAAAGTAAAGTGATGGTATTTGAAAGAGCAGAAACTGAAGTGATTGACTTTGCTACACCTTACAGAGTGGCTGTACCAACTGGGACGAAGTGTGAGATAACTCTGAGGGGTGAGAGGATGGAGGAAGTGAAGGAGTACCTGGGTACAGTTATGTGTAAACATGGAAGTATGGAAGGAGAAATTAGGGAGAGAGCAGTGAAGGGTAGACAGGTCATAGGATCACTGGGGAGGATTATGAAGGGTAGAAGTGTGAGTATGGAAGTGAAAAGGGGACTACGAAATAGTATAATCCTGCCAACACTGACATATGCGTCGGAGACATGGACATGGAATAGGGCGCATCAGTCTCGAATAGGTGCTGTGGAAATGAGTTACTCGAGAGGAGCATGTGGACTTACTAGATGGGATGGAGAAAGTAATGAGAGTGTATATGAGAGATGTGGTATGAGTGAGAAGGCAATTGGTATTGAGTGTGGAGTGGTTGAGAGAGTGAAACGTAATACATTGAGATGGTTTGGACATGTGGAGAGAATGCAAGGCGAGGAATTTGTAAAGAAGGTGTATGGAAGTGAAGTTGTAGGACCTGGTGTGAGAGGCAGACCTCCGGTTAGATGGCAGAACAGACTGGAAGAGTATGTAAAGGAGAGAAACATGAGGGGCAGAGGAGGGCTTGAACAAGTAAGGAGGGAGTGTTGGAACAGGGAGAACTGGAGACACTTCTGCCGTGGCCACCCCCTTGAGGGGAGTTCCCGGAGGGAACGAGGCGTCGGAGCTATAGATAGATAGATAGATACATATCCTTACATATCGAAGTATATTTTCACACTGATTCTGTCATAAAACGTGTTGGAATCAAATTTTTCAACACGGCGATATGAACTATAATGTCACTGTCGGTTTTCGTATACTGTATATGTGGTAATTAGTGCAAAAGCGGAGTGCTGAAAATACATCCTCACACACTCACAGCTCTTCCCACACTGACTGCAAGTGGCTGGGGTGACTCGGAGTCCCTAGACACACACCCTTTGTCGTGAGCATGTCAGGGGGCACGCAAATTAAAAACCCACTGTCAATTTATGTCGTCACCCGCGGTTACCCACACTTGTTGGTGATGTTGACTAATGTCATCACTCGCGGTTAAGGGTTTTGGCCCGCCTTACCTGAGCCATTCCCTCTCAATTCCTCAATTCTAAATGTCCAAATTTTTCTATTTCCTTCATGCTTGCTGTCCATCCTCTCTGTCCTTTCCCTCATGCTGCAAGGTCTTTCAGGCCTAGCACAGTGTTATTTCTTTCTCTTCCATTCTCAGTACAGGAATTTAAAGGTACCACATTGCATTTCCATATATTTTTATCAGTAATTGGTGTGATATATTCTAGATATTCTTCTGAAATTACAATGTAAGAATTGCTGATAAAAAAAAGTTTTACTTTGGATTGCAGGAATGTAGTAATAAAATTGATGAAGAACTAAATGCTCCTCCATCTGCCAATGAGTTGCCATCCCCTGAACTTCTGACTCAAATGGCTGCAGCTCCACAGATGGTGCCTGATACAACCACTAGCTACACTGACCCACAGAATGTAAGCTTAATATATTCCTCATTTAATTTATGGAGCTAACACTGTACACATTGGTCAGGGTGCATGAAATGAGGTAAACATGATATAACTTTGCAAACATGGTATAAAAATACTTACTAATTTAGTTTGGTCCCCAGCAGGCTGGTGTGGAGGGCGAGGGCAGCAGCAATGACGTGTGGAGCAACAGCAGCAAGGGGGAGGCAGCTACTGCACCACCTTCAGCCCCCAAGCTGCACCCAAAGAGGAGAATTGCTGCTCAGTTTACTTCTAGTTAGTAGGAAACTCAACCTTTTATTGCTCAGTTTTTGATACTATAGTTGTTTAAGATTTATAAGAAACCCGATGAATCTGCATAATCTAATACTCATAAGAATATTTAATATACCAGTACAGGTATTGAGTACTTATGAAAGTGGAGATCATTTAATGAATGTTTTACTCATTTTAGAAGAAACACTAGTACAGAGCTTAGACGCAGACCTGTACTCGCTGAGCACTTGTACGTGCACAAAGCCAAAACTTACCTTGCCACCACACACTTATAATGGTCTTGGAATCTTTTAACAATGCTCTTCCAGTTTGAGTTTGAGTCCCGAGTTTGTTATTGGTGTTTCCTTTTGAAATAATATCACAAAAGTCCCCCATAATGACAAACTTGTTATTTCCATGTCCTGTGAGAATGTTATAAAGTATAAAGGCCATTGTGGTCATTTAAATGGTGCAATGAAGTATATTTAAGTACTTACAATTAATATTAAGTAATTTATGCAAAGAACCTGAAGATTTGCATCAGACAAGTTAATGAATGATCTTGTAAAAGTGTATATGTTTTATTTATAATGTCATTGTTTGTGAATCTCAATGTACAGTAAATATATTACTATTTAGGTTATTAGTTAAGACTGCTATCATCAGGTTTCTATATATGGATAATGAAAGTTTACATTGTTTTGTGATTTGTTCTTGCAATCACTCATAAAAGATCATTCATCTTGTATCAGTCAACCATATTGTCCAGGAAGTATTAAGCCCGGAACAATATCTTAAGATAGTCATGCCACTTTGATATGGATCTGACATTCCATCCATCCATAAAGTTAATGCTTCGCTTTTTCCTGGAGTATCTTACAAAGTGACTGGCCACAGGAGAATGAGGTTTTTAACTGAAGGGGGCTGCTATCTTGCTACATTGGGACTGTTTGCTCATCAGTCCCACCTCTTAGGAAAACTGGTTGGTGGTGTCAGTGTAGCAATGTATAATGTTGTATCATAAAGATTCTTGAGTTAAAATTCAGGTGGAATAGGTGATAATTTATTTGTATGTACAGTATGTGTGTTTCTGTAGATGGGTCTGTCTCTGTACCCAAGATGTAGTTGACTGAAAGAAATATTACCTGCAACCAAGGTAACTAAGGGCATTTCAATAATCTGTGTACATGATAGTAGTATCTCTGTGCTGTGTGACTGTCTACTGTTGTTGTCTGAGAGCTGGCTTTAAACCCATCTTAAGAAAAAAACATCTATAGATAAAGGAAGGTTGGCTGAACATGAAAATGAACTTTTATGAATGACTGATGCAGTACTGTACTGTGATCTTTTGTGCATTGTTTGTAGTAACATTTTGGCTTGTAAAGACCACTTGCACAATATTGATATATATGATATATATCCCAAGGCTGCTCAAACCACCAGATGAATAATAAATACTTGTGTTTTTACTGAAAGGGATAAGGTGCTTTTGGTGTAATAGAGACAATGGATTCCTTCAAACTGCCAAACAGGTACCTTAGTTTAGGTGATCCATTTTTGAGTTAAAGAAATCATTAGCATCCTGTTCGCTAACCTCAAACTCCCTAAAGTGTGGAAGGTGTTCAGCGTTCTACCTCTCTTTAGTGAAAGGTATGCGATAGTCTTTCACCAGACTATAAAGAACCCTGTTTGTGCAACCATCCATCAAGTGCACTTTTTTGCAAAGTGTTGAGCTATGAGTTTTATTTCCTTTAGGGATTATGATTTACCATGGTGTTGATTACAGACTTTGAAATTGGTAAGCATTTATTTGTATTTTGTCTCTTATTTAAACTTTTGTCAGACTATAATTACCACATGAATTGTACTCAACAATAAGATTACTCCTGTAATTTTTAGAAAGATTTTTGATAAGAACTAAAGATATATTTTATACCAGTTTTGTATATGTTAAGAAAATATAGCGGTAAGTTAATGCTGTTACATTTGAACAATTTCTGCAGGAAAATGGTGGAAGATGATTTGACTACAAAATATGTTGTGTAGTTTCATGACATATAATAGTGAATTTCAAACTCTGATTTATTGTGTGTGTCAATTCTCCCAGGAGTGTCAGTTTTTCTGTCTTGTTTTTACCTGTCTTTTCCAGTGTCGTACCTTCTCTTTAGATTGTTTAACTTGCAAGCATGTCTGTGTACAGTTGTAGTCCTTGATATGAAGCTCACCCAAGACAGATGTAGTGGAGATTATGTAGGTTTCTCTTTTTATATGGTGGTTAACAATGCGTCTCCATCATACTTCATCAATTTCATAAGCAAGGTGCAAACCACAGTAGTACTTAAGATCTGCTGACTTCCCTCATCCATTCTGAGTGGGCTAGAAATTGTGGATTGCAAATTTACACACTGCTGTGCATATGCCATGAGTTAATTTATGTATTATAGAAATCACAGCCTGATTGTTAAAAAGTACTAGTGAGTACAGTACTGTACTGTGATAGTGTTCCATCACTTGACCTGCAGGGACCTTATTTTTTCCATTACAGTAATTTATTGACTTAAGGAAATGCACTTAATTCACTTTGTGTAACTTAAAAGAAAGGAGCTTTTTCATAGCCTCTTATAGTACGATACAGTAAATATGCTGTGCAGTAAATGTGATGTGCAGGACTACTGTATAGTACACAGTTCAATGTATATTAAAGAAGTAGGTTGTTAATACTGGACTCTTGGCATATCACAGAATGTACTGGCATGCTCGAAAAGTAATGTAAATGAATGCTTGTATTTGGGATATGGCCATTCAGTATCCTCAATTATTTCTTGTCTTTTTAGTTTTTGACACTACCAATTGCTTGTTGCATCATCAGAGTTTGATTGTGGTAACTTTTTATATGATAATTTAACCAAGGCTGAATCAGTACCTTAAATAAAGTGTTGCAGTTGCAGAATGCAATCAGGGATTTTTTCAAAGTATTTTTCAGTGTTGAAAACATTGGTTATGGGGTTTTCAGTGTTACACTGACACATTCCTTACTGGTATTTTGGAAAGTAAATAAAGTTGATTAGCAAAAAGTGTATTAATAACTGAAACTCACTCCCATCATTCATATCTCCTTTTAGGCCCACACAGGCGAGCTTTGCCCTGCAAACTTTGCCTGTGTGACGTCAGAAATGGAGAAGTTGCGAGCTTAAATAAATGAGAAATGGAGAAGCCGCAAGTTTTCTCATTTACTGACGTCCGAGCGGGCAAAAACTGCAAAGCAAAGGTTACTCGTGTGGACGGGGCCTTATTGTGACTGATTTCTCATGTGCAATGTTTCAATGCATCTAATAAAATCGAAGATTTTTGGATTTCTAAGAAGCACTTTATTTTTAGGACTCGTCCACAAGATCAGGCCTGGAGTTCAAATACTGTACATGTGCATGTAGCAAGTAACAATTCTGGTCTCGTGTCACAGTATATGGATGATGATTATTCTTGAACAAGAGTAAGTATTGTACTGTCGGGTATCCTACACACTGAATGGTGTCTTGTACAGTAACAGCATATGGAAGACTTTATTTTCCTTATGAGTACATAATTGATCAATGCAATCAATGCAGTTAGCAATGAACAAGGGGGATGATGCACAGACTTACTGAGGAACTTAATAGCTGCACGTAGCCTACTCCTAGCATCAGCAGGGTTGGCTTAACTTTTAGGGTAATGGTCCACAAGGTTCAAGATAGGTTATGTTATTTTGCTATAATAGTACTGTATTGTTGGACATGATTTGAGTACAGTACCTATATTTGTTACCTATTTCTTTAATAACCTTTAACATTATTATTGGAGATTTAACCTTCCTTCTTGGTTGATCATGTTAGTGCATCTTAAGGGCAAAATCATGTTACAGTATTTGGGTGTTCCTCACAGTCTTGGAGAAAGGATAACCAGTTAGCCACTCATTTTCCAGCCACTGACCCAGGCAGCTTCTCCAGCTCGCCATTATTGTCGTTTTAATATTTATGGTTTTGTATCCGCCATCACTCAGTGGGAGGGGAAAAGTATTGCCTGTGGTAATGTGGGCAGTACTTTGAGGATTTTGAAGGCCCTTCTGCCCCAGCAACTCCCTTTCAATTATTCAACTGTCTCTCTTTTCCTTTGTGCCTGCTGCCCCACCTTTCTATTACCTTCGTCCTTCAGGGTCTTACAGGCCTAGGGCAGTCTCTGATATCTTCAGTCATTCTACTAATCATCCACTTATTCAGATCCCCCTCTTTCACATTCCTATTTTTATCTATCCTTTATAAATAATTTCAATTTGTGCACTTCAATCAAGTATTTTATTATTTGTACATTTCATCAATATAATGTTATTTACCATTACTTCCTGTGTAAACTGTATCTGGACGACAGGATGGAAGGCATTATCAGGGTGTAGGATTACTACTGAGTTGTAAGGCAAATAAGGCTTTATATGAGTGGGAAGCTATAGACGAGCGACTGCTGTATGCACGGTTTAAGTCCAATCATGGCAACATAAGTATGTTAATGCGCATATTAATAATGCACCGGATGAAAGGAAAGACGCATTTTATGAAAGATTGCAGGAAGTGGTAGGAAGGGTTCCTAGACATGATATTTTGGTCTGCATTGGCGACTTTAATGCAGTGTTGGGCTGTTCAAACGAGGGATTTGAGCAGTGTATGGGTAAAATGGGTGTTGGTAGAAGGATGACTGAAAATGGAGTGAGGTTTGGGAGCTTCTGTTTGGCTAATGATTTAGTCATCGGCGGTACACTTTTTCAGCATTGCAACATACACAAGACAACGTGGGTGTCACCGTGCGGTAATTACAAAAAAGCAAATTGATCATATTGCTGTCAGTAGAAGGCATAGAAGTTCTTTGCTAGATGTTCATGTTAAACGAGGAGCGGATATTGGTAGCGATCATCAACTCATCATTGCAAAAGTAAAGTTTAAACTTAAAAGTCAGAAGAAGGAAAGATGTGGTACCCGTGGGTATGATATTGATGCACTTAGAAGGGAAGGAGAGGAAAGGGAAGAGTTTCGATTAGAATGCAGAAATAGGTTCTTGGTGCTGGATGCGTTGGAAGAGGGGGAGAGAAGTGTGGATGAGGTGTGGGGGGATGTGAACAAAATTTTGCATGAAACTGCTGATCGTACGATCGGAAGAAGACGTAGATGTAGGAGAAAGACATGGATGTCAGATGAAACGTGGGATATGATAAAAAAAGAGACGTGAAGAGAAATTGAGGAGTGAGATGCATTGTGATGATGATAATGAGATTGAGATAGCAAGAGCTGAGTATTGGAGTTTGCATTCAGAAGTCAAAAGGTTGGCAAGGAGAGATAAAAGAAGATATGTAGATGGAAAGGTTACAGAAACTGAAATTTTAATAAATAGAAATGATGGGCAGAGTCAAAGGATAGCATATGAATCAATTAGAAAACTGAGTAGCAATGCAAAGAAACGTAAGGAAAATACCTGTTAGAGATAGGGATGGTAATTTACTGACTAAAGATGGAGATATTAAAAACAGATGGAAAGAGCACTTTGAGATAGTTCTTAATAGGCCAATACCGCCAGAAGAAGATATACCACCTGCTGAGGAAGATTTAAATATAGAAACAGGAGAGATAAGGATGGGGGAAGTGGAGAAGGCAATGAAACAGTTAAAGAATAATAAGGCACCAGGGGAGGATGGTTTATTTCCAGAAATGTTTAAAGTGGAGGAGGATAGATTAACAATGATCTTGACCAAGTTATTCAATAGGATATGGGTAACAGGAATAATACCATCAGATTGGAAGTATGGTGTGATTGTTAAAATTCCCAAGAAAGGAGACCTGAGTGAATGTGGTAATTGGAGGGGAATCACTTTGTCACCGATAGCCTTGAAAGTGTTTAGTAGAGTGTTGTTAAATAGGCTGGAGCCAGTGGTTGATGATATACTTAGGAACGAGCAGGCCGGCTTTAGAAAGGGACGTGGTTGTAATGATCAAATTTTTATTATTAGACATTTAATGCAACAAGTAAATGAAATGAGAGTTCCGTTGAGCTTTTGCTTTGTTGACTTCGAAAAAGCATTTGATAGTGTTTCGAGAGGGACTATGGGGAAGATTATGAAGCTTTATGGAATACCGGAGGAGTTTGTGAAGGTCGTTACGAACATGCATGATGGCACATTTTGTAAAGTGATGGTTGATGGTTGTATGAGTGATCCGTTTGAAGTCAAGTCAGGTGTGATTCAGGGTGGCATCTTGTCGCCTTTGTTGTTCGTGTTGGTCATAGATTACGTAATGAAAAGGGTTGGTACAGAAACTGGTGCAGGTATACTTTGGGGAGAGAATGGGAAGCTCTTGGACCTGGATTATGCAGATGATATAGTTTTGATGTGTGATGGGCCGGAGGAGATGCAGAGGGTGTTGGATTGTTTAGTGAGAGAGGGCTTAAGGGTGGGTTTGGTTATTAATTGTGGAAAAACTGAAATTATTAATATGAACATGGAAAATGCACAGGACTGTATGATTGGAGGTGTGGTGGTAAAGCAGGTATACTAACGTTTAAATATTTGGGTACCTGTTTAACGAAGGATGGTTCTTTGACCTTAGAATACGAAGAAAGGTTAAGAAAGGCAAATCAGGCAATGGGAATGCTTAAAACTGTTTGGAAGAATACAAATTTTTCTGTGCATACAAAAATCAAAATTTATAAAGTAATGGTTAGGAGTATACTAACCTACGGTCACGAATCATGGTACAGTACAGCGAATATGGACCGTAAATTCTTGGTGTTTGAAAATAAGGTACTTAGAAGAATATTAGGAATTAAGTGGTGGGATAGGATATCGAATAGCAGAATTAGAGAAATAACAGGGGTGCAGCCAGTTGATGAATATGTTAGGATGTCACGTTGGAAGTGGTTAGGTCATGTGTATAGAAGACATGGGATAGTACGAGATACACTAGGGTGGGTAGCACATGGTACAAGAAGAAGAGGAAGGCCTAGGGAGACGTGGGTAAGAACAATGAGGCGGGAAGCGGGAGATGAATGTTAGGGAGATTTGGAGGAGTTAGCTCAGGATAAGGTGTGGTGGCACGAGTTCATTGAGGCCCTATGCATCCCCGTGGGTGCTACAGGAAATGATTGATTGATTGATTGTAAACTAGCAGCCGGCTACTGCACTTCAAACAAGGTATTGTAACAACTCCCCCTCTGTTATTGGGTGTGAAGAACCCTCCACACCCTTGTCAGCCATTGAATTTCCAAGACCATAGAGTACGGTCTATTATTCATTTTTTAGCGGCTTGAACGTTATGTGGTTATGCTAGACCACAATCCATTTACAGTCTTAAATCTCCTTTTCCAACTTAAATTAATGCATATACATAACTTAAAATTGCTTCTACTGTTTACCTGCATATAGACTGGAAAAGAGTAAAAAAAAAAAAAAATCTAATTTGTATCCATGCACTGTAGGCTATATGCATAATACGAGTGTTATATGAGTAATACGGTATGAATATAATATTTGGAGAGATATTGTCAACAGCATGATTTTAATTTGTGATGTACAGGCACTCTGAAATTACTCTGCACCCCTTCCTCTGATACTCTTCACACCGATCACTGTTACAGACGGTGTGAATACGTGGTTCAGATTACCTCCTGGTGTGTGGCATAATGTATCATTTGGTAAGGGTGACGGAAATTTTTTTATAGCCTGTACACACACACACACACACACACACACACATACTCTAATAGTCCTGATAGTAAGGGAAGTCAGTTCCCTTGAGATGTTTGGTGGTCCATTCCTTGAAGGCTTCCAATTGGTGTTTTGTCAAATGGTTCTTCCAGTCACCCACCTGCCAAAGAAGGAGAGAGATAGATCACAGGGAAGCTCCTTCTGTAGGGTGAGCAAAGAATCAAATGAACAAACATGACACTCCTTTGTACTTATGCCTTGTTAATGTGTTTGTAGAAACCTCAAAGACAATTATTACCACGTCTGTCACCCAACAAACATCACCCCACCCCATTAACCGACCCTCCACCCATTACCTTATGCTACCCAACACCCATTACCTCGCCCTTCCTCATAAACTTGATATTCTTGGCTCTTTCCGTTTCGATAGCCATGATGTCTTCATTATTGACAGCCTTGTTCTTGCTCATGCTAGAGAAGGAACAGTGGTCTGCCAGTCGCTCCACCTCCTCCTTGCTCACCGTCTTCTCCAGGAACTTAGCCACCTTCCGCACCCCGGCAGGGAGGTCCTGTAGACAGTAGATGCAGGAAAATTAATGGAATGGGATATGTCATGTCGAGGAGGTCCTATACAGTGGCTGTAGGGCTTTCAGTCGTTAATGCATGAATATACGAATTACAGATATTCATAAGATCAAGGAGACAAAATTAGCCTAAGTAACTCTTACTTTGTGAATTTTTTCTACATCTCTGTGCAGTGACCACCACTGACTTTATAGTGACACTGACGAAGGAATATTCTTTAAATATATAGGCCTAGTTGTATTGCCACATTATTTCCTTTCTGCGGCTGTAGACGAACATCCAAGGTGTGGCACTTTCAACCAAGAGGCAGGAGAAAGCTACTCACGGTTTTCATCTCCTCGAAAGTGAGAAACAGGATATGCCCTTGGTGTCTCATTTGCCAGAAGTCCAAGATATGGGACCAGAACGGTGACCATGGCACTATAGAGAGATATATATTTGATTGGTTATTAAACATTTTACCTTTCTGGTGTCGTTTTATGTGATATTATATCGTGCTTACTAACTACACTAAATGATGGTAGAAAGTAACGTAACCTTGTGGCTGTTGACTCACTTTTATCGCCAAGGAAGAGCTCCACAAAATCAGATAGCTGTCCGGTGTAACTATCCAACTTGATTGAATGGAAGTAATAGGAGATACACACATCACGTGGGTCACGACACACGTACACTATCTGAAGGAGACAGGACGAGGTAATTACTGGTTATTTATCATTTCCTTGCATTGATAGATTCATGAAGTTTCTTACGTATGAATCCGTTTTTCTGCCAGTAGTCAGTGCTGAAAAGAAAACGGCAAAAAACATGTTCGTATTTAAAGGGTTCATATCTATGGCTATGATAAATATGTTCCTTGTCAGATTGTATATCGTTGACCTGGTATCGTGTGAAAGAGACCATCATCCCTAGATTGGTTGACTAGTTACAATCACCAACACTGCATCAATATCAATCAACAAGTTATAATCACCAACACCACCACCACCACATCAATACCAACAGAAACCAGCACAAATCACATCACGTTCGGAACCACTTACGCTACCCTCATTATCACCACCACCAAATGTGCCTGTGAGTGACTGACCTTGGGTTTGACCTGCCACATCATTTTGGGTATAAGAGGTTTGTGCAAGTGAGTCTTGATGGTTCGTGGTGAGGGCATGTTGGCTATAATGCGCCAAGTGTTACCAGGCAGGCAGGGGTCATCTGGCGACTGACCCGGCTCACACTTGATGTCAGTGGGTATCAGCGAATCCCATCTGAATGGTATATGGTTAAAGTAAATTAAGATACCCTTGGTGAATGCATAGAGACTAAATGTGCTCATACTTTGTCGATGTGGATGCGAATACTTGGTACAGTACAGCTCTACTTACTCTAGTATACAGATTAACAACTTTGGCAAATATAACTGTTGTTCATTAACTATGGAAAGTGATGTTGGACTTACTCGAAGAAAGGAAAGCGTGTCATGAGGTTGAAAGATGCATCCTTATGATCCATTCCGTGTATCAGACACCATATTATCTCCTGGGTCCATGTTGTACCTGTAACACATCGTTATATCTTTGTTTTAATCTACTCTGTCCTCCACTAACCACACTTAACCATTCATACACCTTGACTTGCTTAAAATGCTCTTCCTAGGGTAAAAAAGTTAATACAACTTATTTTATTTTATCTTAGAACTACATAACCAACCATACTGCTCAACAAGACTGGCGTATCTGCAGATTTGAGCTATCCCTTATTATTGCCTCTATATATGTGATTCACCCACCACGTTCCATACCTCAAGCGCATGAGATTATAATTTTTATGGTTTCGAAACAGTGCGGGGTCTGAGGCATTGCCATGAGGAGAGGCTTGGCTTGGAGCACTGCTCACTGAGCTTATTTCTTTAGTTTCTTTAGAACTTACGCAGTGTTATCAAATGGAGCAGTTCCCGACTCGGTCCACACTATCGTGCCTGCCACCCACCCACAGGGTGGTTTGGGTAACAATGTGTGCCCGGTGGGCACTGCTCTACCGTGTAGACGAGGCCTCGTATATATACAGTATTAAAGAAAAACACAGAACTATGAAATTTAATGAAAACTTCAGGAAACTGGCAAATGACCCTCTACCCCTAAGATAATTCCTGGGGGCGCCCCTGGCCGGGCGGACAGTTGCATACAGAAGGTGAGGAGAACGTTGTGGCTTACCAGACTTTGGGTAGGTCATGACCCAGACATCGTCGGGCTTGACAATGAAGTCCAGATAGCGTTGGTGAAACTGGGTGTAGAAGCTGGTCATCACCAGTGCCCCAGGGTTCACCTCCACAAAGTCCTCATAGAAACCCTCCTGGCTCAATTCACTCTTCAGCTTTTCACCCAGACGACCCGTTACCGGTTTTATGGCCATGCTGCTGAAAAGGATAGACTTTTTTTATTCTTTTATTTTCGGTAAGTTTATTCCACTAGATTCCTTCTTACACTCGTAATTTAAGCCGCTGCAGCCCTCACCGTCGCCCCACCAGTCACATCTGTTATTGATCAACAATTGTAGTCTGTCTCTCTCCATTCTTCTCTATATACAGTACAGTACTATTTCTATGGCATTATCTTATACCTACTGTATAGACCACACCATGCATACAGGCACCGATGAATAGGCAGGTACTGTACTTGGCGGTAACAGAATCTTCTCTATCAGGTGCGATCAGAGTCGACCCTACCCACTAATATCTTAAATTGACCGTAACAGAGCACGAATAAGAGTGAGGGCCCTTGTTCCTTGTTTGTTCCACATACTGGACAGTCATGAACACTAATAAGTATTCAGGTGTGCTTTGTATACCTAGAGACGGTAAATAAATGCACAATACGATATCCACTGGAATTATTTCTTTGGTGAATTGGGCTGTTCAAAGCTTCAACCAAACCTGTATAGTTATTAGTGATCCTGACTGTATCTGTTGGAGTATAAGTAGCCGTACCATAAGTAACTCTGAACCAAAGTTGGCAACATAGTCTGTGTGGCCTCGCTAGGTAGAATACAACCAGTCATGAATGTTTATAAGGCGACGTGTTGGTCAAGTCAACACTCGATAGAAATAAGGACACACTTTCTTTGACACTTGTCTTGATAATTCACTACTTCTGATACATACATATATTCATACATACATACAACTTTATTATATTTATTATTATATATATTTTATTATTATTTTATTAGTTTATAAGAATACCACAAAATGGCAATCTAGTCTCACAAACTATAAAGCGACTGTAATTGTTTAAAACTTTCAATACTCATGGGATAACGATATATTGCAAACAACAAACAGTGTTATTAGAACACATAACATACGTGATGATAAGAGTTGATGAGTTACCATTATAGGTCACATGATGTATGGTCCCCTTTGAGACTCGAAGTGATATGCATACACATATACTTATTACAGAATTATATACAACTGCCTTCCGTTATCGTGTCAAACCTATTCATAACAAAAGGAAAAACTATTCGTTAACTCATCCCTATCGCTCCTCTCTGTCAGGCTTAGGGCAGGGGCAGTCTTCTTTATTTCACTTTAAATCAATTATCGTTCATTAATGTTGGTTCATAGAGATGCTGCTTCTCTCTGTCTCTCTATACAAGTTACAGTAACAGTCACATTGTAGTGATATGAAACTTTATAAATGCAGACGCGGTAAAAACTGTAGGAATATAGATATAGTTTAGCTTACCTTTGAGCCATGATGTTGGTTATGGAGAGAGAAGTGTGATCTAAAGTACAGGGATAAAGTACATACACCTTCACTATGTCATCACTGAGGACTCACTGTCTGTCTCACTCTCAAGGCCCTCTGAGTGTGTGTGTGTGTGTGAGTATAAACTTAACCCTCGTGATACGCCTGGCAGTGGTACCCCTGGGTGTGTGTGTGTGTGTAGGCTACACTACCATACACTCTACACCACTACCTTGAGTCTCTCTACTTGTTCATTTTTACATCAGGGTTCAATGGAGATGTAATTAAGGCCTTTCTTTATAATGATTAAGGTCAAAGTAGCCTTAGAAAATCTAGCAAACTATACACTCGATCGAGATTGGGAAGGACAGAGACGTGAGATGCACTAATTCGGACACCCCTCACCGAATCATTGGCTAAAGTTTACTCTGCTAATCTCCAGGGAAACCCATAATAGTTTACATCAACGCAATCTAACTCATATAAAATAGAGCCTTCCCTTTATTTTACCCAGTAACAACAGGAAGGATGTAGTTACGTCAGTCAATGGGTGAGTTGATATCCGCTGTAGTACCGGCGTCGTCAGATAGGCAGTTGGGACCCAAGTTATTACCTCGGCAGTCGGCACTTGTCTTGATAATTCACCATTACTGATACATACATACATATAACTTTATTATTTTTATTATTATATAAATTTTATTAGATTATTTAAATACCACAAAAAAGGCAATCTAGTCACACAAGATATAATAACTACACATTTATAACTACATATTACATTCAGTCTCAGTACTTCATGACTGTAGCCTACTTATAAACAAACACCTATAAGGCTACAGGGTCACACTACAATGTATGTATTCGTGGGTGCCAGTATAGTAATAATAGTAATAATGATAGTACAGTATTCTTATCACAGCTGGGCCACTCCTGTATACATAATGGGGTGGGGATGGGTGTTGGGTGAGGATGGGTTTTGGGTGAGGATGGGTGTTGGGTGAGGATTGGTGTTGAGTGAGGATGGGTGTTGAGTGAGGATGGGTGTTGGGTGGGTGTGGGTGTTGGGTGAGGATGGGTGTTGGGTGGGTGTGGGTGTTGGGTGGGTGTGGGTGTTGGGTGAGGATGGGCGTTGGGTGAGGATTGGTGTTGGGTGGGTGTGGGTGTTGGGTGAGGATGGGTGTGGGTGTTGGGTGAGGATGGGTGTTGAGTGAGGATGGGTGTTGGGTGGGTGTGGGTGTTGGGTGAGGATGGGTGTTGGGTGTCAGTGGGAGGGAGGAAGCCTGTATGTGTGTACTGAAGGGATAGGCCTATAGGCTACTTCCAAGGGAGGAGGGATCGAGGGAGGTATGAACGCCAAGGTCATTAAGATAAGACTTCTCTCTCTCTGATTGAATGGGAGACAGAGGTGAATCTATAGGTAGCCTTGACAGAGATCAGGTCAGGGTCAATCTCTCTCTCTCTCTGTTAATACCGTTCGTGATTATAAGTAAGGTCTAAGCTAGTCCATAATAACTGTCTACTTTTCAGCTATACTTCCTTTCCGTGTTTTTTCCTTCTTGCCTTGTACAAAGCTTATTAGTCCCGCCACCTTAATGATTTGGGTCGAGTTTCATTCTTATAGTGCTGGATGAAAACCGTATGGGGAAAGAAAGAAGATTTAGGGCTTTATGCCTATTGACTCATGGTGTTGGTCATTAAGGCAGTCAGTCATGTTACATCAACACATCTTCCCCCAGCCTACAAGGTTGCTATCCTTGCTCTTACAGCCGGGTACCTCCTTACTGCTAGGTGAACAGGGTAGGGACATAGGGGGCTGGGAAAATTGTCCAACAATTCCACTGATTCGGGAGGCAACATGGATTATAATTTAAAAGGATTAATTCGAAAGAATGCATTTTTATTATTTCTACTATGTGTTGGTTTTCTGAGAAATTAGTAAACCTCAATGGTCCCATATGTTGCAAATAAATGAAATTATATTAGTTTCCCTTTCTCTTTTTGGCATAAGGGTATTATTGTTCTCTTTTGCTCTTTCACAGAAAACATTCCTTTAATGGGCGACTTATATAATAATTCATTCTTTTGCAGATTCCTACCTTGCTATGAGTTGGGAATGTTTGGGGCACTGGGCTGTCCTGGTTCAGAGGAAATGCTGTTCCGAAGGATGGTGGACCAACGGCATCCCTGAGAGGAGGTTAAGAGTTGAAGCCATAATATTTATATAATAGTCGCAAGCCTGATCTTCCTCCAACTCTCTCCTCTACTTTCCATACGAGGCTTGGCGTATGGTTTCTCTTCCTCTTCCTATTTTTCATTATTTTCCCGCCAATGCTATGTTGTCTGTGCAGGGCTATGGGACTAGGTAGTGGTGCATGGCGACTTCTTTATCATCGTTACTGCCCCTCTAGTAATGGCCTTGGTGAATCTGTCTTTGATGGTGTAGGACTGGCTGGCTTCAAGAGTAAGACTTAATGTTTTTAGTGAACTAACTACTCATCTTTCCTTCTCTACGCTTATCTTATTTTCCAAGGATTTAAATATGCTTTCATTCTCTCAGCTCTGTGTTTCTGGTCTTTTTTTAATAATAATAATAATAATAATAGTCTCCTTATTGTTCCACACATCTTTACTACCCATTACACATCTCACTATATAGACTCCTTATTGTTCCACACATCTTTACTACCCATTACACATCTCACTATATAGACTCCTTATTGTTCCACACATCTTTACTATCCGCCACACATTTACGTCCCAGACAGCGGGATGTAATGATGAGTGTGAGAGATGAAACTTACCATCTCTGATTGGGCGCACTCCAGTATTGACAAGACTGAGGAAACTTTACATATCATATGAAAAGGTTTTTTATAATAAAAATAAATAACAATGCCTACTAACACAATAAAGAAGGTGCCTACTAAAAGAATAAAGAAGACAACCAAACCAAGGTGCCCCCCTCTGTGCACCCCAGTAAAAGGATGCCCACCCATCTGTGACACCTGTGTGGGTAGGACAAGGAGTGGCGCTCACTACCAGGCCGAATGTACTTGTGGTCGTCGTGCCAGGCTTCACAGAAACTCAATCATCATTAAGCTCCTCTGTTGGGTCATTGGTATCCTTATGGTCGTGGCCATAGTGGGTGGAGTTTGGACCACTTTCTACCCTGCACCAGCACCTGCCCCCATCACCCCTAGGATCACTGTGCCTTCCTTCAACAGAGTGACTGTGGTTCTGGTCATTGTAAGGGAGATTTGCACCCTTGCCCTCCTTGCTTCCCTTCTGGATTGATTTATCCTTGGCTCTTGAACATGAATCCATCGACTTTTATGGAAAATAATCTCCTTGTAAATATTGTTCTGACACCTGGCTTATCTCTTTTTGCAAAATATATCATCGATTTCATCAACTAGAGAGGACAGACCGCTAAAGAACACAATTTTATGTCACTTGAGCAGGAAATGCACGAATCTGCTGCAACCCTTGGCTGGTTGAATTGACTATGACGGTAATTATGGCACACAACCCCAGTTTTTGAATGAAGGCAACGGTGATATTTGTCATAATATGGCATCTAATTTGAAAACAAATATTTTTTATGAATAAAAGTTATTGGTCTCCTTTACGGTATATACTACCCTGCTATATTGGTCAATCAGTTTACATTAATTGACTCAAGACACAGTCACGCGAGGAGGTTTTGAGTTAACAACTTTTTCTTTTTTGGTGCAATGGATAACTAACAGTAGATATTGAGAGTATTGTAATTTTCAATTAGAAACAATTGCAGATGCAAATAAATAGGACAGAAAAGCTCATGTAGCAAATACAAAAATAATGCTAATTTTTTTTAAATATCAATATTTCAACAACAATATTTGTACAGTTGGACACATGAATGGGTGGTACAGCCCAAGTGAAAGATGGTCCATTTCTCCCAATATCAAGTTCCTTAGTGCCAAATAGGAGACATCAGGGGCAGAAGTCAGTATTGAAGATGGTAATAAAAAGCAAGTACCTGATAATAGACACTGGTTACTCAAATGGGATAAGTATCTTTCATCTGGGCTGTACCACCCATTCATGTGTCCAACTGTACATACATTGACAATCCACAATCCCTATCCCACCTGAGTTGAATTCCGAGACCTGAAGCAGGCGGTTTCTAGATGACAGGCCACCCAAAGCCTCCTTTGGTTCGAAGTTTGTGTGGGCTGTTGGCCAGAAACCACCTGCTTCAGATTTCGGGCTTCGACTCAGCTGGGCTAGGGAGCTTTTATTTATTTTTTTTAAATTGGACTAGGGAGTGTGGATTACGAGTATACATGGATTACGAGTACATGACTTGCAGTTCCCTCCACTTTGGAAATTAAAACTTGGCCAGCAATAACAAACGTTTGGAAATTATCCGAACGTTTGGTGGGAAGAGGCTGGGTTGAGAGGGATGGAGGGAGGGTAACCTACTGACTGGCGCTGCTCACAGTTCCTATATGACCCTGGGTTCGCCTGGCAGTGTGGGCGCGTGAGGTTCCAAGGCACGCGTCCTGTGGCAACCAACCAACCAACCCGCAATGTGGCGCTGCTGCCTCACGTCGATCCATGTGGGTGCTGCTGCTGCTGCTCACTTGTCTGTTGTGGAGAGTGGCGCGCGGTGGTGGACTGGCTACTGACACACTCACTATGATCACTGTACCCCTTCTTCATCCCATCACACGTGGCATCACTCACACCTTGTCATTGATTTTTAGTACAGTATTCCCCAAAGTGTTGATTGAGGCTTGTGCAGAAGTTTGATGAGGTAACAATAGCGACTGATTGATGGTGTTAGTGCGTACATAATAATAATAATAATTGATAAACCAATCCTGTGGAAGATGGTTGGATGTTCTGCGTTCACTGTGTAAATAAAACAACACGTCAAAATAATTAATATGTACAGTGCAGTGATGTCAAAGTAATAATGGTGATCTATTACTGATGAAGCGAGGAACTTATGACTGAACTCTGAGCACAGGTAACCATTTTAACACGTGACGCGAGTGGTTTATATTATCAGTGTAAATGAATAAAGATGTGAAGAACTAGATGTATATGAGTGAAACTATATAAAAAACATAAACGGAAGGAGACTTGTGTATGGAAAAATAAATAAATGAAGAACTAAAAGAAAGAAACGTGTATAAATTGATAAAGGAAAATGTAAAGAACTAGAAAAAAAAAGGATATTTGTGTATAGATAGATATATAAATGAAGATGTAAAGTAGTAGAAGAAAGGAGATTCATGTATGGTAAGTAGATACATATTATTTGTGTTGGTTTAACGATTGATATGATATTTAAGCACCGTAACAGCTAGGTCATACAGCACCTGAAGAAGGTGATAAGAGAGGTGAAATGATTTGTATTAGGTTAGCCCTCTTGATAAGGGGGAAGTACAGTGTTGGTAAATCTGGAGCAACTGATTCCTCCAAACTATTCCAAGCAACAGAACACCATTATTGTTGTTCATCTGGTCCTGTTTCCTGGCATACTTTGGAGGAATCAAGGCACTCCAATGTAACAAAAGTGATTTATCCCCTTAAATAATAAGAGCAATAATAATCAAAGGTAGTGGTTTGTTTTGAACAGCGACAGACCATTTCAAAGGTAAATACTGAACCACAAGTATTAGGCTAATGAGGGAATACAATGACACACAGACAGACACCATCGTACCACACCATCAACAACACCAGGGATGTTCTTGCATACGACCATTTATCTCATCCTCTATCTCTCTTCCTCTTTCTCTCCTTGCCTCAAAATAATAGGATAATTTTTTTCTTCCATATTTTGTATCACAGGACCATAATATTCAAGAACCTTATTTGTGGTGCATACGATGGTGTGGTAACGATACGATGGCTCCATAGACAAACAACAGAGCCGTCGTACCGTTACCACACCATCGTATATACCACGGATGATGTTCTTGAATATGGCTCATAGTTAAAATGATCTGACTCATTGTATCTTGAAGTTCACCGTCATCCCCGTTGGTAAATCTGGAGCAACTGATTCCTCCAATACTATTCCAAGCAACAGGACACCATTATTAGTGTTAGTCTGTTCCTGTTCCCTGGCATACTTTGGAGGAGTCAAGGCACTACTCCAATGTACAGTACCAACAGTGTATTTATTACCTTCCTTAGGGGGGTAATAATTCACTATTGTTACATTGGAGTGCCTTGATTCCTCCAAAGTATTGCCAGGAAACAGGGCCGGATGAACAAAAATAATGGAGTTAGTTCTGTTGCTTGGAATAATTTGGTGGAATCAGTTGCTCTAGATTTACCACCACTGTACAACTAAGTGGGTTAGGTTTGCACACACACACACACAGGTTTGTCGGGCCCAGTTGTTGTTGTTGTAGTTATAAGGCAGTAGAGTAGAGAGTTACTAGTAGGGCGGGGTGAGGCAGCGAGGTCTGTGCTCCCTGCCAGGTGAGGGAATGAGTGTTACCTTACATACATACATACGTACTATTGAGGACAAAAATTTCATTCCACTTGAGGGTGACTCGTAATGTTATCTCACCTTTATTTTCATGTAGTCTTATGATGTTCTTGCTTTAATTTGTGGCTGACACTTTACTGGAAGCTAGAGGCTGCTCCCTGATTAATATATAAGAAAAATATGCAGTTCACTGTTAGAGAAAAGTAGTCTAATGTATATTATTGTTCGCAATAGTACATACCTCTTGACACTCTTCACTTTCCCATTCACTTTGTCCACTCCACTTACCCACACTGTCACCTCTGTCGCTTGGAACAGTTACTGTTTTAACGGGTTAATATAACAGTAGTAGCCTGTGACTTTTATGAGGTCGCAGGATTACTGAGTGAAGCTTCAAAGTGTTGGTTGCTTCACGTGTGTCGCTCTATATATTATAGTTGGAGACAGTAATGCTTCGAGGTGTTGGTTGATATGCTGCTTCGTTTTTGTTCCGCCTTACATATACACATCTCTATCAGGATTACAGGAGAGAGTAGCTATTCAGTCACTCGCAGTGTCTAACTAAAACTAACCTAATCTTATATATGGACATCTCTAACAGGATTAAGGAGTGAGTAGCTATTCAGTCACTCACAGCATCTTGAAATATGGTCGAGCATCTTCTGTCCCTCCATTGTCCTTACAAATTCAGTAAGGTACTATGGGGTGATATAAAAGCAGAGAGAGAAAACTAAGCATGGAAAAAGAGCTGGTGATTTGCTTTGTAAGATATTTTTGAGGATTCAGTGGCCCTCCAGTCTGACCTCATAAGACGTATCATCATGTTAAGGGGGGTGCGGGAATAGGGGGACAGGCTTTGGGGGGTGCGGGAGTAGGGGGACAGGCTTGGGGGGGGGGTTGAGGGGTGCGGGAATAGGGGACAGGCTTTCTACCCCCCCCAAGCCTGTCCCCCTATTCCCGCACCCCCCAAACCCCCCCAAGCCTGTCCCCTACCCCCGCACCCCCTTAAGAGAAGGCACCTGTTGTACTAAATTGGAGCCTACATAGCCCTCCAAACTTTTCAATAATCCCCCCTCCTTGTCTCAAACGAAGAGCTTCTGTTTCCTCGGACAATTTTTGGGAAGCATTTGTCCTCCATGTTGCCACAACGTGTTACTTACCTTAAGCTTAAGTTCACAGAGTCATTGTGCTTCAGTACTCAATGGTCACTGTTTGAATGTCATCATGAGGTGGTGTATATGCAGTATAAATTCACAACTGAGAGGAGAGAACAACGAGAAGAAATGTTGACAGGACTGAGAAACAAGACAAATATGGCGATGCAAGGTGACTGGAGAGTGATATTTCCCCAAGATAGATAGACAGAGACACAGACAGATCAGCATGCAGGGTGACTTTAGTGTGATATTTCCCCAAGAGATAGAGACAGACAGTGGCATGCAGGGTGACTATTGTGTGATATTTCCCCAAGAGAGAGAGAGAGAGAGAGACAGAGACACAGACAGACCAGCATGCAGAGTGACTATAGTGTGTCTGGAGTGTGACATTTCCCCCAAGACAGACAAACAGTGTCATGAAAGGCAGAACATGGAGCTGTTTGTGTGTTAGTGTGTGTGTGGGCGAGGTGTTGGTGTGGGATATCGAGTGAGAAAGAGAGAGTCAAGCTGCTGCTTCTACCCACGTCGTCTGACTTGACTGCTGTGAGGTCTCTGAGGGGTGGTATAGTTTCTGGCCTCGTGATGACTGACTGGGTGAGGAAAGTCATATGCCAGACATGCAAGGATAAATGTCATCATGTCTCACCCCCTGACATCATTATTATATATATATTATATGTTCGATCAATCTGTACGGGTGAAATAAAGTTATCTCAGCATTAAAAAAAGAAAAAATCACATGCGCGCACACAACTCTCTCTCTCTCTCTCTCTCTCTCTCACGCGCGCAGACACACACACCTATTGAACTCTCTCTCTCTCTTTCACACCCTGATCTCCCACTCACTCCAGCCAACGATCGTGTATGTGTAGGCTACTGTACCTCAACACCCATCATGAAGGAGTAGGAAGTGAGGCCATATGTTATGTTGACCTGCTCTCCTCGTTTGTCACACATCATTAAGCCCGTGGTCAATGCCTCTCTCTCTCTCTTTCTCTCTCTCTCTCTCTCTCTCTCTTAGGCCTGGCAGACAGTTCACGGACTTCAAAGGGGGTAATAAATACACTTTGGTATATTATAAGGTGCCATGATTCCTCCACAGTATGTCAGAAAACACGACCAGATTAACTAAAATAATATGATGGACTGTTTCTTGGAATAGTTTGGAGGGATCACTTGCCCCAGATTAACCTGCACTGCACTGTATTATCCCCTTAAGAGTTCTTCTGGCAGAATTTTAAGTTTGGTGTCAATATTCTTGGAGAACTGTATTGTAGCTTACATACTGATGCACGTGTCTCTCTCTCTCTCTCTCTCTCTTTCTCTCTCTCGTATTTGTGTGCAGCGCGACGCATATACGCACTCACATTCTCTCTCTCTCACTCCCTCCCTAGTCTTTTTCTACAGTGCACCCATATACACACTCTCTCTCCTTCTCTCTCTCTCTCTCTCCTTCTCTCTCTCTCTCTCCTTCTCTCCTTCTCTCTCTCTCTCTCTCTCTCCTTCTCTCTCTCTCTCTCTCTCCCTCCATAGTATATTTCTTCAGTGTGTCCATATACACACTTACTTACATTCTCTCTCTCTCTCTCTAGTTCTCGTATTTTTCTGTAGTGTGACCCATACACATATACACACTCACATTCAGGCAACACATCAACATTGTGATTGTAGTGTGAACATTGTTGGAATGCATCTTCTCACCCTAGCTAATATAAACCTGTAGACAAGACTGGTATGTGTACAGTCACGAGTACTAATAAGTAAACAGCTCTGGTTGAAGCTTTGAACAGGCCAAATTCACCAACGAAGTAATTCCAATGGAGATCTTATTGTGCATTTATATATTGTCTCTAGGTATTCGAAATACACCTGGATACTTATTAATGCTCGTGACTGTACATATAATAGCCATGTGTTTACTAGCGTCACCTTCCGTCACTCCTCCTTTCTTTTCCAGATACCATTAACTTCCCTCCCTGCCCAGGTTCTCTCCATCTTGACCAACTTCTCCTCCTCTCCTTCCTTCCTTTCTTCCCTATAAAATACTCTAAAAACTTAACCTTGCACTCATGTCTGTGGTCAGGTTAGGACTTCATTTTTCCTTCAACACGTTCTCTAAAGATTAAAAGATTAAGGGGGAAGTTTTGTGTTGGTAAATATGGAGCAACTATTCCAAGCAACAGAACACCATTATTTGTGCTCTTCTGGTCCTGTTTCCTAGCATACTTTGGAGGAATCATGGCACTCCAATGTACCAAAAATGAATTACCACCTTAAAAAAAAAATTCATAACATAGGACTAAGCAAGACAGCGTTTATATATAGCCGGGAGACGAAGAACGGAGGACAATGAAAGATGTGTTAGCGTGATTATCGTGATGTCCTTTTTAGTACAGTGACGACTCTCATGATCTCATCCATTCACTCACTTCTGCCTAGGCCTCTACGATATATTTTTGTGTTGATGTTCCGTCTCGAGACACACGGCTTCATAATACAGTTCATACAGGGACACCTCTAACACACACACACACACATACATACATACATACTCCCCCTTTCCCCCCCAAATACACACACCCACTCCCACACATACCCAGTCCCACACCCACACACACACATACTCCCCCCCCCCCCAAACACACACACACACACACACACACGAGATAAAAATATTTCGGCATCAGAACCTAGCTGTCTCGAAGGCAAATGAACCAGTGAAAGTTATAAAATGTTTCCTTCTTATCTCTCGTCCTGTTGGTTGCCTCTTGCCTGATTTAGTGACTATTGTGTATTGTATGATTTTGATATGATAAATTTCCTTACTAAGTCACTGAGATAACTGAAGTCACTTGAGCATATATATAGAGTTACTAGCACTTTCATATACAATAAATAAATACTGTGTTAAAAGGATAGTGCTAAATTTAATCATCTTATATTGAGGGCCTACGGTACACTGACCACTCAACTTCCTATATATACTGTACACTCTGTTATCCCTGTATTTTAATTGACACGGGGGAGGGGTGCTTAGTGGGGCATGTCTCACTTAAGGGACCCTGTGATGTAGTCAGAAAATTGGAGGTATATGGGTCCTTCAGATATTGCCACGAAACATCACCTATATGGAAGGAGCTTGTTTCATGGTATAGTCAGGAGAAATCAGAAGCCTCCAGTTCTCATACCCGATCACAAGGTCCTTAATTAATCACCTATACTGCACACTCTGTATTCCACGTATTTTAATTGACAGGGGGAAGGGTCGCTCAGTGGGGCCCATAAACCTTTCTGATTTGTGAAGGTAGAGCCTGGTCTGGTGTTGCCTCTTCTCACTATAGGATGCCAGGCTGACAATTGGCTGATCAGATTAAAGGGGTAGTAAGGTGGTGGTAAATCAGGAGCAACTGATTCATTTAAATTATTCCAAGCAACAGGGCTAACAGTATTTTGTTGTTAATATGGTCCTGTTTTTTCCTGGTATACTTTGGAGGAGGAATCAAGACACTCCGATGTATGTACCAAAAGTATACAATGCCCCCTCAAGCCGTGATGCTAATTAGTGTATGTGTATTTGTATGGGGGTCGAGGAAGAGGGTGTATAGATAATGTCAAGGGTGTGTATGGTATGGTGTGAGGTAACGTTAGGGTTAGAGATTGAGTTATAGTGATTTGGTATTGTGTGTAGGATGCGTGAATTACTGTTGAAGGGTAAATATAAATAAGTAAGTAAGGAAGGAAGTACAAGTAAGTTAGTTAGTAAGTTAGTACAGTATGTCAAACTTTATTAACCCATAGTGGAAATTACAGTTCTCATAATTTTGTTGTAGGAAAGAGAGATTGAGAGAGAGAGAATTAAGTTCCCTGTTCTTGTTATTGTTGTTGTTGTGTATTGTTGTGTGTTGTGGTCAGTTTTTGTGTGTGTGTGTGTGTGTGTGTGTATGTGAGAGAGAGAGAGAGAGAGAGAGAGAGAGAGAGAGAGAGAGAGAGAGAGAGAGAGAGAGAGAGAGAGAGAGAGAGAGAGAGAGAGAGAGAGGAGAGAGAGAGAGAGAGAGGTGAGAGAGAGAGAGAGAGAGAGAGAGAGAGAGAGAGAGAGAGAGAGGAGAGAGAGAGAGAGAGAGAGAGAGAGAGAGAGAGAGAGAGCAATAAGTTCCCTATTCGTTGTTATTGTTGTGTGTTGTTGTTGTTGTTGTCTGTTGTGGTCAGTTTTTGTTTGAAAGAGAGAGATAAAGAGAGCAATAAGTTCCCTATTCGCTGCTATTGTTATTATTGTGTATTGTGATCAGTTTTGTTGTTGTGTGTTTTGTTGTTGTTGTTGTTGTGTGTTGTGGTCAGTTTTGTTGTTGTGTGTTTTTGTTGTTGTTGTTGTTGTGTGTTGTGGTCAGTTTTGTGTTGTGTGTTTTTTGTTGTTGTTGTGTGTTGTGGTCTGTTCTGTGTTGATGTTGTTGTTGTGTGTTGTGGTCAGTTTTGTTGTTGTGTATTGTTGTTGTTGTTGTTGTTGTTGTGGTCTGTCCTGTGTTGATGTTGTTGTTGTTGTTGTGGTCTGTTCTGTGTTGATGTTGTTGTGTGTTGTGGTCAGTTTGTTTGTTGTTGTGTGTTTTTGTTGTTGTTGTGTGTTGTGGTCAGTTTTGTTGTTGTGTGTTTTTGTTGTTGTTGTGTGTTGTGGTCAGTTTTGTTGTTGTGTGTTTTTGTTGTTGTTGTTGTTGTTGTTGTGTGTTGTGGTCAGTTTTGGTGTTGTGTGTTGTTGTTGTTGTGGTCTGTTCTGTGTTGATGTTGTTGTTGTTGTGGTCTGTTCTGTGTTGATGTTGTTGTTGTTGTTGTGGTCTGTTCTGTGTTGATGTTGTTGTTGTTGTGTGTGTGTGTGTATTCTAGTTGTTGTGTATTGTTGTTGTTGTTGTTGTTTTTGTTGTGGTCTGTTCTGTGTTAATGTTGTTGTTGTTGTGGTCTGTTCTGTGTTGATGTTGTTGTTGTTGTTGTGGTTTGTTCTGTGTTGATGTTGTTGTTGTTGTGTGTGTGTGTATTCTTGTTGTTGTGTATTGTTGTTGTTGTTGTTGTTTTTGTTGTGGTCTGTTCTGTGTTGATGTTGTTGTTGTTGTGGTCTGTTCTGTGTTGATGTTATTGTTGTTGTGGTCAGTTTTGGTGTTGTGTGTTGATGTTGTTGTTGTGGTCTGTTCTGTGTTGTTGTTGTTGTTGTTGTGTGTTGTGGTAATTTTTTGTTTGTGTGTCGTGCCTCTGTAAGTGTGAGGAAGCACGACCCTCTACTTCCCACCTCTAAATGGCCCACTGTATGTTGATATGCATGAAGGTCATTTTCGTACGGTCTCGTCTCTTTTGTATGTAGTGAATTATTATTATTATTATTATTATTATTATTTTTGTTTTTATTTTTATTTTTATTATTATTATTATTATTATTATTATTATTATTTTTTTTTTTTTTTATTCTTATTTTTATTATTATTATTATTATTATTATTATTATTATTATTATTATTATTATTGTTATTATTATTATTATTATTATATACCAGAACATAAACTGGAGCAAAGTCAAATGCACACTGGGCACAGATATATATTTCACAGGCAAAGTAAAAGTAGCATATCTCTCTCTCTCTCTCTCTCTCTCTCTCTCTCTCTCTCTCTCTCTCTCTCTCTCTCTCTCTCTCTCTCTCTCTCTCTGTGTGTTGAACCTTCGTGAACAGCTGCTAATGAAATAAAAACAGCTTCCGTCAACACACACCAGCTTGACACAGGCTACGTTCGATTGGTTGGTGGAGTGTGTTGTGAAGAATAAATGATAAAAATATACAGACGATGAACTCTTGACATCTCCAGTGCCTATAAAGATGAGAAAAAAACAACAACTAAATAAATAAAATCTGATGAACTCTTGACATCTCCAGTGCCTACAAAGATGAGAATAATAATAATAATAATAAAAAAAAAACTAACTAAATAAAATCTGATGATGACCTCTGACCTCTGCTATGCCTAAACAATGATGACCACGAGCCTAATTGTAAATATTGTTTGGTGTTACGAATAGTGGGCTACAGACAACATCAACAACAAAAAACAAAAGGTCCTCGAGATGAAGGTTAATAATTACATTCATTCACAGCCCAAGATGCATAATATGACCTAACTGTAGCTTACACCCACTACCATAATTATTCCCCTTACTGCTAAAAAAAGAAAAAAAAATTAGAAAAAACGATCGAACAAACAGACAAAAATACAGTACAAAGTAACACAGTATTTGCTCCAGATTGAACATATAAAATATTATGCCAATATATTCGACTTTAGTAACCCCCCCCCCCAAAAAAAAAAAAAACATATATATATATATACATGGTGGTCCGAAAGTCTTGTCACTCCCTACCAAATGTTTGAACATCATAGCTGTGAAAAAAATTGTTTGTGTATATATGTAGATACAGGGTGGTCAAGACGAAATTATGGGAGGTACAAAAGACTCCAATATATATATACAGTGTGTGTGTGTGTGTGTATGTTTGTGTGTGTGTGTTGTGTGTGTGTGTGTGTGCGTGTGTATGTGTGTGTGTTAAGGGGTGAAAAGACTTTCGGACCACCCTGTACAGTAGCGTAACTTTATTTTCTCGAAGCTGAACGTGCAATAAAATATGTCAATACAATTCGACTTTATTGATGCTTGAGGATATGCCAAACAAACATTTACCCAGACAAACACTCGAGTCTGACAGCAGGTGATAATGTAAACACGAGTTATCTTTGTGAAGGAAGGGTGCATGTGTCCTTCCAGTATGCTTGGTGATGTGCTTGTATGTATTCTTTTGGTGTATGTGTGTGTGTGTGTGTGTTTATGTGTGTTCAGTTGCCCTGCACTACTAACGAGCACAGCATCCGGTGGGTTTGGCGAAATTTGCACCACTGTTTTTGTTTATTCGTAGTAAATGTGGCACCACTGTGTTTGTTTATTCGTAGTAAATGTGGCACCACTGTGTTTGTTTATTCGTAGTAATTGTGGCACCTCTGTGTTTGTTTATTCGTAGTAAATGTGGCAACACTGTGTTTGTTTATTCGTAGTAATTGTGGCACCGCTGTGTTTGTATATTCGTAGTAAATGAATGGACGGAACTCACCCCTGCTAACCTATCCGCCATAAGAAACGAATTATAGTACGTTTTTTTCCCTCGTTCATGCATTTCCGGTTAATGAATTCGAGGGGATAGCATATTATATTTGGATTATATCGAGTGCCTTGATTCCTCCAAAGTATGTCAGGAAACAAGACCAGATTAATAAAAATAATGGTGGCCTGTTGCTTGGAATATTCTGGAGGTATCAGTTGCTCCAGATTTACCAACACTGAACTATCCCCTTTGTGAAATAATACTGGGTTGAAGGGGGAAAGAAATTACACACACACACACACACACACACACACAACACACACACACACACCACACACACACACACACTCCTATATACAGTACACACACACACACACACACACACACACACACACACACACACACACACACTCTCCACACACACACACAACACACACTCTCACACACACACACTCTCACACACACACACACACTCACACACACACACACACACACACACTTTGAAATGGTGGTGGGCTAAAATATGCATCGTATATCATTTTTTTTTTGTATGATTTTGAGGTGCTAAAATGTGTGAATGTTGTATATATTATTTGTGTATACACCCCGTCGAGGTGGTGGTGTGCAATCTCATGACATAATCCTGTAAATGATGTGTGTAAATCAGCTTTGCACACCTCTACATCCCGAACAAAGCCGTCAGAGGGTACGACTTGACACAATCAGATGGAGTTACCCGATGAGGAGAAGGAGGAGGAGGAGAAAGGAGAAGAGAGGGAGGGGGATTTGTTGTTGTGGTGTATTCAGTGTGTCTGCTGTTTCTCACTGTACACATACACTCACACGCGCGGGCACGCATATACAGTACAAAAAACACACATGTATATACAGTGGAGGGACACCACAAACACACGCATATACAGTACACACACACATATATACAGAGTACAACACACACACACATATATACAGTACAAAACACACACAAACACACATACACATATATACAGTACACACACACACACATATATATTACAGTACACACACACACTCACACACACACACATACACACACACACCACACACAGAAAAGGGTATATGCAGGGAGGGTCGTACTCTTGAGTCGCTGGAGCTGATAGGCATGTATGTACAGTATGTCCGAATAAAAATAAATGGTTGATATAATTCTTGCATTTAGTGAAGTGATAATATTTGAGATAATATTTGTTTCTGTATACGAGTAAAATAAATGACTGATAGAATTCTTGCATTTAGTAAAGTGATAATATTTCTGATAATATTTTGTTTCCCTATATGAGTGAAATAAATGGTTGATAGATTTCTTGCATTTAGTAAAGTGATAATATTTTGTCACCAAGCAATGCCTCGTCTGCCTTTTTACAGAGAATTCTTTCGTGATGTAATTTTGTTTGGGTTTTTATTAAGGGAATAGTATACTTTTGATACTGTACACTCGTAATACGTAATCTTTGACCAGCGACGAACGGCAGTCACCACACATATCCTACCCTGCATTCGAACTCAGCCTCTATAGGTGTACTGGGTGGGGAAATGAGCAATACCAGGCGATTCAAATCTTTCTGCTCCTCACATTTTGGTCAGAAATTATGTATCACGAGTTTACATTGGAGCATCTTGATTCCTCCAAAGTATGCCAGGGAACAGCTCCAGATTAATAAAATTTTTGTGGGTCTGTTGCATGGAAGACTTTGGAGGAATCAGTTTTGTGTGTGTGTGTGTGTGTGTGTGTGTGTGTGAGAGAGAGAGAGAGAGAGAGAGAGAGAGAGAGAGAGAGAGAGAGAGAGAGGGAGAGAGAGGATGGGAGAGGGGCACAGTAAGGGTTCCAGTTAGTAGAGAGAGAGAGAGAGAGAGAGAGAGAGAGAGAGAGAGAGAGAGAGAGAGAGAGAGAGAGGATGGGAGAGGGGCACAGTAAGGGTTCCAGTTAGTAGAGAGAGAGAGAGAGAGAGAGAGAGAGAGGATGGGAAGGGGGCACATCACAGTAAGGGTTCTAGTTAGTGGTGTGGCCGGGTGTGTCTGTGTAGGGAAACGCCCATGCTGCTAGGGGAAGACTCATTCCTTATACGTCACTCAGGTTCCAGCCAGGCCAGCTCCCTCCCTCCCCTCCTTCCCTCCCTCTCTTGCTAGCCAGTCACACAACTCAGGGGATTTTTTTCGGTATTTTTCTGGCCCATTCCACGCCCTCTTGCTCGCTTCCTTTCCCAGATTCAACCCCCATCCCCCCTTTTCTCTCTCTCTCTCTCTCTCTTCTCTTCCTTCTTCTCTTTCTCTCTCTCTCTCTCTCTCTCTCTCTCTCTCTCTCTCTCTCTCTCTCTCTCTCTCTCTCTCTCTCTCTCTCTCTCTCTCTCTCTCTCTCTCTCTCTCTCTCTCTCTCTCGTGTGTGTGTCCTCTATCAAAAACCACGCCCCCCTTTTCTCTCCGTGTATGAAATTTTCCTAACTTGAGTTCTCTGCAGACGATGTAGAGTGAGATACCCAGTGGTCAGTTCACCCGTGTAGTGTATATAGTGTGCCCCTCCCTGCAGTGTCCGTATGTTGGAAGGGCGGTGGCTGTCCAAGGTGCATGGAGCGGTTCGTGGTGGAGGGAAGTATTTGTAAACAATGAGTACGATGCAGCGAAGAATGTGGGCCTGTGCTTTACCTGTCTTCCCCTTTTTTGCTCTTATTTCATGATGCCTAGAGTTACAGTGTTATCGAGGGTAATTTGTGCCTCTCTCCTTCTTAAATTTCAAAATGCCTAGATTCACAGCTGCATTGCGAGTAGCTAACATTGTGGAATAAACCTGAAAGATGATTGATACATGATCGCATCTTAATTAAAGGTTATTGAGTGCAAAATAAGACGTCTTAAATATTCTTTTCCATGTGGTGTTTGGGTTGTAACATGAACTTTATACTTTTTTAGGTGTTTTGTTCCAGTGAAATATATATGTATTCTCGAGTTCAAAACATCAGAGGCAGTGTAGTGGCGGGGAGAGAACAGGGTACCATTCAGGATTACAGATAGATAGTTCTCATTCATCTTGGAAGGGAAGGTGCAGGATGTAATACTCTTCTCATACATAACCAAAGTGAATGGATGTCTGTTTTAATTGTTTGAGTCACACAGAACGAAAGACCTCCCAAGGGTTATAGTTAGTGGTGAGAGAGAGAGAGAGAGAGAGAGAGAGAGAGAGAGAGAGAGAGAGAGAGAGAGAGAGAGGTTGGGAGGGGGGCACAGTAAGGGTTCTAGTAAGTGGTGAGAGAGAGAGAGAGAGAGAGAGAGAGAGAGAGAGAGAGAGAGAGAGAGAGAGAGAGAGAGAGAGAGAGAGAGAGAGAGAGAGAGAGTACTGTTAAGTGGGAAGTACAGTCGGCGGCAGAAGTCCTGTCGCCTCACCTGCTTCACCGAGACGTACAGTGTTCATGGACTCGAGAAATACGCATGTTTTCTACACCTAATAATCTCGAGTCTATGAACATTGCGTGCCTCGGTGAAGCAAGTGAGGCGACAGGACTTTTGCCGCCGACTGTACAGTACAGTATTGGAAAATCTGGAACAACTGATTTCCCCAAACTAATTCAAGCACCATCATTATATTTGCTAACCTAGTCCCGTTTTCTGGCATACTTTGGAGAAATTAAAGTGCTCTTATGTACCAAAAATTGTAGTACCCCCCTTCAGTAAGAGATCAGACCAGCATAGGGCATAACTGGATGAATGAACAGACAATCCTTGAAGCAGGTAGAGATGACGGTGCCCGGGTTGTTGTGTAGTGTGTGGTGGGTTGTGGTGTGGTGTGGGTTGTGGTGCGGTGTGGTTGGGTTGGGGTGGAGTGGTGTAGTGTGGTGTGGTGTGGGTTGTGGTTGTGGTGTGGTGTGGGTTGTGTGGGTTGTGGTGTGGGGTGGAATGGTGTGGGTGTGATGTGTAGTGTGGTGGAGTGGAGTGAAGTGGTGTGGAGTGGTGTGGTATGGGGTGTAGTGTAGTGTGGTTGGGTGGGGTGGAGGGTGGGTGGAGGAGGGTAGTGTGGAGTGTGGAGTGGAGAGGGTTGGTGTGGTGTAGTGTAGTGTGAGGTGGAGTGGTGTGGAGGAGGGGTTAGTGTGGTGTGGTGTGGTGTGGAGTGGAGTGGAGTGAGGCTTCATTAGGATTCCTTTTAATTAATTGCCGATCTGATGAAACGTCAAGCTGGCTGTGATGGGATATTATTCTCTCACGACCCTAGACAGCCTCACCTGATAACAGAAAGTGTCCCACGATGTTCTTTATCTCCCTCCAACTTTTCTTTGTCTTGCCTTACTTGGAACCATATGTGTCCTTCATCATAAACACAGAAATAATCGAATACTGCTTTGTAAATTCTCACATTTGATTTGAACCCTTGTGTTGTCCTTCCTTCTGTAATGTTTTCTTACGATATCGTTCGACAACTTGTGTAAATGTGTTATATTGTATTATTATTATTATTATTATTATTATTATTATTATTATTATTATTATTATTATTATTATTATTATTATTACTACTATTATTGTTATTATTGTTATTATTATTATTATTATTATTATTATTATTATTATTATTATCATATTATTATTATTATTATTATTATTATTATTATTATTATTATTATTATTTATGGTCTTGAAAATCACTGGTGACATGTTGAGGATGGTGTCTCGTTCTGTGCAGGATACAAGACGATCACAGTCTATAGGTTAAGGGGAGATTCTGTAGTTGGTGAATTGGAAGATCTTTGATTTCTGCAAACCTATGCCCACGAAACATGCAGATCCCCTATTAGTACCATTACGGCCGTCTGTATTCTAGTTTTGTTAGGAGGAATCAATAGCCTTCCATTTTATCCAACAAGAGAATATCTCCTTAATTAACTAAAGACCAAGGTTAAGAATGTAATGTGAGACTGGTTCTACCTTCCCATGAATGAGGCACTATGTTGAAGGCTGTAATGGAATTATATGACCCATTTAGGAGGTATCTTAGTTGTGAGTAACGTCGTCTGAAATGAGTTAAGGTTAAATACTTAATTATATACACTTATGGAGGGTAGTAAAATGATTACTGGTCCCTCAGGTCAAGTTCTATACCCACTGACATATTCCATAGCAAAGGAAAAACACTCTGATGGGGAAATACTTGTAGATTAAGGGCAGATACTCTTGTTGGTGAATTGGAAGGTCTCTGATTCCTCCAAACTATGCCAAGAATCTGATCCCCTATTAGTACCATTGAGGGCGTCTGTTTTCTGGCATAGTTAGGAGGAATCAGGTGCCTTCCAATTTGCCAACAAGAGAAAATCCCCTTAAGTGAGCATTGCAGGTAGAGGTTTGCCAAAAGGGTGTGGCTTAAGGGACCCTGTGATGTAGTTAGACAATTGGAGGTAAATGAGTCCTTCAATATTGCCACGAAAACACCACACACACACACACACCTATATGGATGGAGCTCGTTTCGTGGCATAGTCAGGAGGAATCAGAAGCCTCCAATTCTCATACACGATCGCAGGGTGTGGCTTAACTTGCTCGATCTATGCAAATGCGGGCACATTATAGTCAAATTAGAGGTGAATGAGAGTGGATAATGGGAGGTAGCTTATAAATGATAGGTGTTATAACGTGGGATATAAACCGAGATAAGTATAGTAAACTGTAGGAATTCAGATCACTAAGTATATTATCTCTTATCGGGTGTTTATCTCCCCCTGTGAATCGCGAGAAAAGTCAGTCGAACCGAAGTGCCCCCTTGTGGACAAAACGGCTGGGCAAATGTGTACTGTACAGCCGGCAGCAAAAATTCGCGTCCATCTCATGTATGTACTTAATTAACATTGCTAATATGACCAAATAGTTGCATTCTGAACCAGTTTTTATTCCAACAACATACCGTACATGATTTACCATATGAGAACTATACCTGTCATCTCTGTATTAAAATTGTATTACAACATACATCACTATAGCTAATACATACACAGGTGGAAATGAAGCGAAACTTATGCTGCCGACTGTACCAAGCTGTATGTTTATATTAGCTATGGAATCATTTATTAATCATATTAAACGGGGAGATTCTCTTGAGGGTAAATTAGTGGACTAGTGATTCCTCCAAAATATACAACTAAACAAATCATCCCTCATTAGAGTAACATAGAGGACGTCTGTTTCCTATCATAGTTTGGAGGAATCACAGACCTTCCATTTCACCAACTTTAGAAAATCTATCCTTGGTTGGCTGAGATATCTATGGAACTGTTGCTCACCAATTATCTTCACTCTTATTAAATACGAAGTGGCAACCTGATCCTGCCCCCCCCCCTCCCTCCCTCCCTTATTAATTACATACAAAGTGGCACCCTACTCTTGGCCCCCTCCCCCTTATTAAATACAAAGTGGCACCCTACTCTTGCCCCCCCCCCCGTCCCTCCCTTATTAATTACATACAAAGTGGCACTCTACTCTTCCCCCCCCCCTCCATTTCCCCCTTCCCCTTCAGCCACTACACGACCTTGCTTAGTGCAATATGGCCTCACTCTGTACTGCCGGTCAAGGTCAGGCTCAGTGTTGCCATTTCAAGCACGAGAAATATCCCAGTGTTGCCACCTCAAGTATGAGAAATATCCCAGTGTTGCCATTTCAAGCATGAGAAATATCCCAGTGTTGCCACCTCAAGCATGAGAAATATCCCAGTGTTGCCACCTCAAGTATGAGAAATATCCCAGTGTTGCCACCTCAAGTATGAGAAATATCCCAGTGTTGCCATTTCAAGCATGAGAAATATCCCAGTGTTGCCATTTCAAGCACGAGAAATATCCCAGTGTTGCCATCTCCAGCACGAGAAATATCCCAGTGTTGCCACCTCCAGCACGGGAAAAAAATATGTCTGCAGCATGTCATAAAACAGGGCCATAATAAAAAAAATAATGGTGTCCTGTTGCTTGGAATAGTTTGGAGGAATCGGTTGCTCCGGATTAATTAAAACAATTCCTGGGTTTGTGGAGTAATATATTATGGAACAGGTTTTTAGAGTCAGTTTCTGTTATGATATATATTATTAGTAGTAGTTGTAGTGGACATTTCCTGAGATATTTATATTTATATACTTGTGTTCTCTTTCTAGGTTGTGTGTATTCGACTGAACATTGCAGGAATAGTTTGTGAAATATGATAATTAATGTACACGAATGAATTGTACATGAATAAAAATATGAGTGATGCATGAACAGTACATGAATGAAACATTAATTAATACAGTAGTACATAAATAAATGAAAAAATGAATTGTGCATAAATAGTACATGATTGGAAAATGAATAGTGATTGTAATAGTGATTGTAATAGTGATTGTAAAGTGATTGTAAAGTGATTGTAATAGTGATTGTAAAGTGATTGTAATCGTGATCGTAAAGTGATTGTAAAGTGATTGTAAAGTGATTGTAATAGTGATTAGTAATAGTGATTGTAAAGACTCTAATGTATACGTTAATGACATACGGGATTATGTATGTGTTTCTACTGGTGATGTGTGAGTTAATGTGTTGTGCATCGATCGTAAGTAATGACAAAACGCATAATAGAAAAATGACTGAGCCTGTGAAGAAAGTAAAGGCTGATATTCTAGTGCAGTTGTGTTATTGGATGTTATAATATATTCACAGAAGCAAAGTTCATTCACTCTTAAGTTAAAATTTTGTTGGTAAGCGTTTATTCATTCATGGCAAGACTAGAAGAACCCTGTACTGCTTCGAAATAATAATATTGGCTCATGCTAAATGGAATAACAACACCAATCACTGCTTCAAAATGAACGTGAGACTCTATAATGAAGTCAGTATTGCAAACATACGAACAAGTCGGAACTCTTAAAATGTTTTGTGAATAAGATGTCTTGTGAATATCAACCCTGTAACGTGAATGTGTGGTGGCAGAAGACTATGATGATAATATTGGGCCTGCTTTTGTTGGCCTGGCCTGCTTTGTCCTGCTGGCCGGCCTACGTACAGGAGGCCGTGGACCACTCTGACCTGGTGCTGACGGCCAAAGTCCTACACCTCGGGTCACGACGAGGTCACGGTATCAACAGAGTGTATGACCTGGTGAGACTGGAGGTCAAGAGTTTCATGAAGGGTGAGGACGTATTCAGAAACCACTTGAGGGACAGGAGCCACCACTCGAGGGACAGAAACCACCACTTGAGGGACAGAAACCACCACTTGAAGGACAGGAGCCACCACTTGAGGAACAGAAACCACCACTTGAGGGACACTAATTTGGAAGGTGATGAAGAGGCCACCTTCTTAGAGGAGCCTGACACCAGTACCTCTTCCCCTCTTCACCTCTCTACTCCAAATACTTTCTGGGTGGATGGTGTGTCTGCCAGTGGGACGTGTAGTGGACGAGTGCGCGTGAGGGATGTTCAGTTGTTCTTCCTCAAGGTCAAGACGCGGGCTGAGGTCAGGAGAGGTCACCAACACCAGGAGGCCCCGGTCTTTAAGGTGGCGTCACAACCCGTCAAGGTCACACTGGAGATGCTGAGGATGACCGAGGCTGCTGCAACTAGTAAACAAGGTCAGTATATTTATTGTACACCTTCCATGTTAATCTGGTTTATCTCTGGGGGTCTTGTAAGATTTAGTTCCTCGTGATTTGTTTTCGTTTGTTGAGTGAAATGTTTCATTGTTTGGTGCAGGAGCTGAAAATTAATTGGATTGCACATTTTTTTCCCGAAATTGTACGACAAGAGGGACGAAACTTTTGGTAAGGCTGTTTACATTTTATCTCCACATCATATTATCTCCACTTCCACTCATTGTTGGAAGCTGAGTAATAGTCATCGTTTGAGCTCCTTCTGAGTGGTACTAACGTCTAATTTTTACCGAGGTAATATATATGTTGTGGGATTTACTATATTCAGGCTCAAGTGTGTTCAAATCCTAGTACTTTCAATAGTGTTTCTTACTTTTTAACTTTATATATGCAAGGTTGGAATTACCAGAAGATTTGTCACAAGTCTGCACAGTACATCATGCAATTAATTTCGGGAACACGTTGCATGCAAAGACTAGTTTTGTCGTAAATTAAAAACGCCATAAGAGGAGAAGGTTTTATTGAAGACATTTCGTTACTGCTTTTTCAGGACAAGCACAAATCCTTGATAACATCAGGTCGCTTAAATATCTGTCAGTGTGTGGTTGGTGGGGTCAGGGAGGGGGGGGGGAGGGAAGGTGTGGGTCGGGGGGGGAAGGCGGGGGGGTGGTTGGGGATGAGAAAGGAGTGGCAACACAAATATGGTGGACACGTGTATTGCTTGCAGGTTAAAATCACTGAAGCATCAGCCACCACTTCATTGTTACGCAAATTAAACACCTCAGCTTTCCCCCTTAGTGTGCCCTAACGAAAACAAATTGAATATAAACACAAGCAACACGCGTCGGTAAATACATTTGACGTCGTGAAAACAATGTGTGTGGGACTTAGAAAAACACTGTCACGCCTAATCTGGAAATCTCTTCCCTATTGGTATCCTCCTTTTAAAGTATCCGCACATAAATATATTCATAATTTTTTTAATGAACACATCCTTTATATTCAGTTTGCCTTCCATTTACAATATATTCCCTGCGTTCTCTGTTAACAAGAATGGGGAAAAGAGGAAAGAAAGTTGTTATGTACCTACGTGTGTTACATGTGTGAGTGAAAATATTTCGTATGTAATAAAAATATATATATAAACAAGGAGGTATACATGTAGCTTGTGTTACCTAGGGATGGGGCCTTGTGAAGTTGACCCCAGTCTACCCTATAAACCTTTACAATCCCTGTTCATAATACACTCGGACGCACAAAAAAGGGACACAGTTCAGCCCCGCCTTGAGCTCTGACCATATGACTTCCCAGACACTGTTTCTCCCTTACGTGGCCTCCTCCCTTCCCTCTCCATCACCGTGTTTCTCTCCTTCTGCACTCTCTCTCTCTCTCTCTCTCTCTCTCTCTCTCTCACACACGTTTTTCTTCCATCATCTTCATGGCTTCTCACAGGACATGGCCCCTACATATGCTGCTTCATGTGATTCTGACTGTCTGTCTGTCACACACACACAAAAAAAAAAAAAAAAAAAAAAAACACACACACAGACAAAAAAAAAAAAAAAAAAACACACATACACACACGACCCTCTCCCTTACGTTTTTCACTCTCATTCCCTGTTCCCTCTCACACGGCCTCCCTTTACTTCCCTCACACAGCTCGGCCTCTCCTTCGCCCTCCTACTCCCTCCTAAACACGTGTCCTCCCTCTGCATCTCCTTTAGGCTAAGTGGTAATTCTTTTTTGGTACATTGGAGTGCCTTGATTCCTCCAAAGTATGCAATGAAACAGGACCAGAAGAGCAAAAATAATGGTGTTCTGTTGCTTGGAATAGTTTGGAGGATTCATTCAGTTTCTCCAGAATTACCAACACAAAATTTCCCCCTTTAGTAAATCGCAAACAATTGATTTAACTCAGAGTTTTTTTTTTTTTTTCATTCGTGTTCTCGTTTTTTTTTCAATCTCTCCCTACACAAAAAAAAGAGCCATTATTTACTTTGACTTTGCATTAAACCCTGCGTTCATTTGAAGACATATTTAATCCCCTATAATTTCCTTAGTAAAATAAGGACTAGAGTTCTTTATATATTGCACAATTCGCTTTTTTTTATGATTTTATTATAATTATCTTCGGTGCTTTCATATGCAAATTGAAACTGATATTGTTAAAGTAAAATAGTAAAATACGAAATGCGGCGCAAATGTCCCGTAGATTTATATGTATTTATATGTATGTATATATTTTTATGTATTGTGGGTCGTCAGAGAAAAATGAATTACCAGTGAATAGTGTTTAAGGGAGATTCTCATGTTGGTAAATTGGAAGGCTTCTGATTCCTCCTAACTATACCAGAAAACAGACGCCCTTATTGGTACTTATAGGGGATCTGTTGTTTCATGGCACACTTTGGAGAATCAGGAACAAAAGAATTTCCCCTTAAAAGGTTGACAGGTGTGGTGGCTCAGTGTCAGGTGGATTAAGAAGGAAGGAATGAGACAGTAAAAATGTTCATACTTCAAGTAATTGTATATGTAAAGGAATGTAAGGCAGGTAAGGTGAGGTGTCTGGGAGGTGAAGGAAGGTGAAGTGATGAGTTGTGTCGCAGGTAAGGTGAGGTGAGGTGTGTAGGAGGTACAAGTATTTCCTGAATCAGCCATTGTATCTCTCACCTTTACTGTCTGTTTGTCTGTCTTTCTGTCTGTCTGTCTGTTATTCTCTCTGTCTGTCTGTTTGTCTTTCTGTTTTTATTCTCTCTGTCTGTCTGTTTTTCTCTCTGTCTGTTTGTCTGTCTTTATATTTTTGTCATCAGTGCATTCTCATTTTTCCATAATTATCTCTTTCGGTTGTATTTCTTCCTCACTATTCCATCCTTTACTCATACCTCCCATCTCTTTTCCTTCACTATCCATTAATTCTTCTCCCTCTACTCCAACCCCCTCCATCAATCATTAACACTATCTTTCCTCCTTCCCTCCTCTCTCATTCACTCCTACCTTCTTCCATCCTAACTCTTTAACTCTCTCTCTTCTCTCCTTTCTTCCTCCTCTCCTTCCATCCCCATTCTTACCATCTCCATTTTGATTTTAGTTTCTCCTTCCTTCATCTTTCCATACCCACCCCCTCCCTTTCTAAAAAAAACATCTCATTTCCTTTACTCCACCCTTCTCACTCTCCCCTACTTCCTACACACATTCTTACCAACCGCATTCCTCCATCCCTTCCTCATTCTTTCTTTCTCCGTAATTTCCCTCCCCGTTCTCTCCCCCTCCTTTACCCATTCACCCCTTCCTTCTCTCCTTATCCCTCCCTCCCTTCCTCTCTTCATTCACTCTCCCTCCATCCCCTCCTTCCCCTCTCCCGCCCCCTTTCTTTCTCCATCTCCTCCATGATCCCCTCCCTCTATCCTTCCCCCCTTCCCCTATCCTTCCCCCCTCCCTCCCCCGGTCAAGTAGCAGTCAATCAGGTTTTTACTGATACTCCCCCCACCCCCCACCTCTCTCTGATAACAGAAGGCATATCACTCATTATCGCTATCGATATTTACCGCCTGACTAATTAGGTCTGTGTCTGGTGAGGTGAACCAAAAGCGCAAAATTGTATATTAATAGGAAAAAGTTGTTTATCAGCACATCTGCTAAATGATTGAATAAGGGGAGACAATATTGACGGTAAGATAGAGGACTACTTTTACCACTAAACTTATAAGGCACGAAACAGATCTCCCATTAGTAACACTTATGTGAATTGTTTCCTGGGATAGTTTGGAGGAATCAGTTTACAAAAAAAAAAAAAAAAAAATCAGGTTCTGCCCTTAATTAAATGATACCGACTGGGGACGGATGAACAATTTTTTTTTCGTTCGATACCAACAAGTTTTGCAATCGTCAACATTCTGGCTCTGTGTTTTAAGCCCCCTGTGACCATGTATGAAGATTGGAGGCTTCTGATTTCACCTGACTATGCCACGAAAAAAGCTCCTTCCATATAGGTGGTGTTTCGTGGCAATATTTGAAGTACTCATTTACCACCAAATTCCTGACTACATTACACGGTCCCTTAAGTAATAGTATTGGCAAATCTGGAGCAAATTATTTCCCAAAACTATTCCAAGCAGCAGGGCACCATTAATTTTGTCAATCTTCTTCTGTGTCCTGGCATACTTTGAAGGAATCAGGGCGTTCTAATGTGTACCAAAAGTATATCATTCCCTTAATTAATACAACGAAGGAAACATACAGGCCATAACAAAATTTTTTCGTTGTCTTCACAGCACGATGCATTATGCCACACCACACGAGGCATTCTGAATAACATGTTCACGCCGTCTGTAACAGTGATCATTGCCAAGAGTATGTTAACAAAACTGAGGGTCGCGAATAAGTAATATGATAAAGTCTGTGCAGTTGCGGACCCATGAAACAAGATACAGTACCTCACTCGGGTCCCTTATCAAGTATAGAATAGGAATCGTCGACTCTATACACAATGTCTCATCCTACCCTAATATATCCTGATAGTGACGGTGTGTATAAATAAGGTGTGGTCATCTAGTAGGGCAGAAGAGAAGCTACGGTACCAACATCACCACGAAGCTCCACTGTCTCATCTAGTGCGACACCCAATAATCTCGCAAGAGTCACGGGCTACTAAAAAAAAATAAAAATAAAATAAAATAAAAACAGTTCATTGTGGGGTCCCGTTCAGCTGTGTTTGTTTCATAATTATGTGCACAACTGTATTATTAGTGCACTGTAAGGATAAGGTCCATGTGTTGTTACCTGAACGTTTTGTGTTTAAGGAAATATGATGGACACACCAGATGGCTTAGGGTGGAGCCTGAGGGGAAGGGGAAGCGATTGACTTATTGGGGATAGGAATGTCGCTAACCTTAACCCGACACTTACCTTTTAAAATCCTTAAGGGGGGAAGTTTTGTGTTGGTAAATCTGGAGCAACTGAATCTTCCAAACAATTCCAAGCAACAGAACACTATTATTTTTTTTTTTTTGCTCTTCTGGTCTGTTTCCTAGCAATACTTTGGAGGAATCAAGGCACTCCAATGTACCAAAAATGAATTACCACCTTAAGATCCCTGGGATCGTGTGTGTGTATTAGATTTGGTGGCTTCTGATTCCTCCTAATTATGCCACGAAACAAGCTCCTTCCATATAGGTGGTGTTTGTTTCGTGGCAATATTTGAAGGACTCACTAACTTCCAATTTTCTTACAACATCATGGGGTCCCTTAATAAAGCAGAGATGGGATGAAATGGGAGACGCTGAAATCACTCCTATGGCTTGACAATTTATAACTGCATAGGCGAGGGAAGGAGGCAATGAATACAATATTGTCTGTATATATAGTTTACTTCTTCCTCCTGTCTATTAAAGAGGGATCCTGTTTTTGTTTTATATTGAAGGGCTATTTATTGATTATACCCTAAACCATGTCACGAAACAAGTCCCCTATTAAGAAACATGGAGGTGATTTGTTTCAAGGGAGGATAGTTTGCAGGAATAATGTTTAGCCTTTCAATCGACCCCCTCAAAAAAGTTCTCCTCCCTCCCTCCCTCCCTC